>JASPKP010000066.1:57500-77500 GCA_030674155.1 Stramonita haemastoma
TCAACTTGATGTATCCCTGAAAAGGGCGGGGACTGGATGTAAAAAAGCACACAAGTGCTTATCTATTATCCTCGAATAAAATACTTTGCCTTGCCTTGCCTTGCCTTGCCTTGCCTTGTCTCTCTCTCTCTCTCTCTCTCTCTCTCTCTCTCTCTCTCTCTCTCTCTCTCTCTCTCTCTCTCTCTCTCTCTCTCTCTCTCTCTCTCTCTCTCTCTCTCTCTCTCTCTCTATTAAATTTATTTGATTTGAGTTTGAGTTTCTTCTCTCTCTCCTCTCTCTCTCTCTCTCTCTCTCTCTCTCTCTCTCTCTCTCTCTCTCTCTCTCTCTCTCTCTCTCTCTCTCTCTCTCTCTCTCTCTCTTTCTCTCTCTCACACACACACACACACACACACACACTATGCTCACCCTTGTTCAATACAGCCAGTTTACAGACAAAAACCTACCACAGCAGAACTAGTTTATGTGTGTCCGTTTGTTGTCTTCACGCAGGCTTCGGCTTCCGTTGTCAATCACCCCCCCTCCCACCACCACCACCACCACCCCCCCCTCCTTAAAAAAAAATTCATTGAAAAAAAAAGTCAGAAAAATATCACAACACTGAAATACGACTTTTAGTCCAAGAAAATTTTATTTTTGGTAGAGAGTAAGTGCTTCAAAATTTTTGACTACACAAACTAGTAAATTGATCCTTCCCGATTACATTCCACTGGTGTTAACAAAAGTTTTATGAGGGGATTTTAATTAAAAACACTTTTTATGTCGAACTACTTTCTGTCGATTTCGCGAATGGGCCGGAGTTTTAGTCGCGCGCACAGCCTTGTTTTCGCGTCACTCGCTGTTTCAGTGTCAGACCCTGCTCAACGAATTAATCAGAGATAAACTTTCTTTGCTGACCATTATATAGCTGTAAATGGATGATCCAAAGTCCATATTGTTTGTGAATCTTGCTATAGTCACAGAAAGATTGAAAGTAATGAATAAAACATGTATGAGAAATCCGCGGAGGAAGACAAAACGAAAGGCGTAGCAGACGCCACAGCACAGGTGTAAACAGACACATCCGCGCGCAGTAGTAAAGTTACTATAGAGTTTGTTTTGTGAAATCGGAAGAAATTGTGTTTAAAATAATAGTTGTTTTGATAAGCAGGTTGTGTGTGTGTGTGTGTGTGTGTGTGTGTGTGTGTGTGTGTGTGTGTGTGTGTGTGTGTGTGTGTGTGTGTGTGTAGGCCTAGTGAAAAAGATCTTTACTGAAAGTAAAACCTAAGTTTTCACAACGGTTTTCATTTTGCCCTCACAAAAATATTTTTCAAATGGATATAAAAACACATTAATAAAGGATAGGAAAACAAAACAGTCTTAATCTAGATACAAATAATATAGTATAAAAAGGAAAGGAAACAGAGAAAATGTACTGTTCACAATATATCCGAAAGAAGACATCATGATATGCTTGATTCAGACAGAAAAATAGTGAAGAAAAACAAAATAACAAGGCTAGACATAACAGTTTATTAAACAAGCTACAGCCACAGAATAATCTAAAGAATAAAAGAAGTGGTCTTATGATCTATTCCTGTGTGTGTGTGTGTGTGTGTGTGTGTGTGTGTGTGTGTGTGTGTGTGTGTGTGTGTGTTGTGTGTGTGTGTGTGTGTGTGTGTGTTGTTTGTGTGTGTTGTTTGTTTGCTTGTGTGTGTGTATGTGTGTGTGTGTGTGTGTGTGTGTGTGTGTGTGTGTGTGTGTGTGTGTGTGTGTGTGTGTGTGTGTGTGTGTGTGTGTGAATATAAGTGACACCTACATACTAACATGTTGGTCTGTTGCAAGAAATCATGGAACACATTTGTATCAACTGCAAGAACCCAGCACCACAAAAGCCACCTTGTACAGTGACCCAGAAAGGCGCAATACGATCAATCATTGCAGTTGTCAGTTAAAAGACAAGAAAGTTGCCTGTGTGAGGAACTCTGTACATAAGGAATGCCGTGCCATGTACGCCAATAAAACAGTTATTGATGCTAGAATTAAGGAGACCTAAGGACAAACCTTTCCTCGGAAAAGCAGAAATTTGCAGTCAAGCATATAAAATAGAAAATGTTTGTTAGAATGATGCATACTGTGCACAACAGATGAAAGTTGAACTCTTAAAACACTATGGTGATGAAATTGCGTTTGCTTATTCCAATAACATAATTGATATCATATCACTCAGAACAACTCCAGACTGTATTTGTGAGAAGTTCTACCAAGAGAAAAGAGAATCCAGTGCTAAAGATGAACAGATGTGTCTTACCAAAGCAGCAGTAACAATCATTTACAATGACATCAAGTTACTGGTTTCTGCAAGACAGCTATCCTGATGCAGACAGCATTGCCAGTTACAGTTTCTGAAATCTTGATGCAAGTCACCAACAAATCTAAAGGGAATTAAAAAGTATCAGCAATTAGGCGAGGCATCATCCAGTGCACCAGGCCCAACACTATCATCACACCAGTACAGATTGGGCTTGCTGCGCAAGTGCATCAACTGTTTAGTTCCTGGTTTATAGTTAACGTAAGTATTAATTGCTCAGGCAAGCAAACAAAGCAGTACTTGCCAGTCATATCTGGTCAGCCACAAAACAGCTGGGTGCTCAACTTGCAGATCATACTGCTTTGGTCATCAGTGGTGGTCCCTTTTACATGGACTTGTCTGGCCTTGTGGAACAATAAACAACCATCTGGTGCAGATGTATAACAACTTTATGAACTGCATCTACAACAGGGATATTATTGTATTTGATGGCGATTGATTGCAGTGGACTGCTAACCAAAGATGCAGCTCATCTGAGAAGAAATGGTGGGATCACAGGACCTGTCATTATTTTGCTGGTAGCATGGTGCTGACTGAGTCCAGAAAGTGCTTTATAGCAAATCCAGCCAACAGACTGCACTTCATTCAACTGCTCGGTGAAGGATTGACAAAGTCTGGATTCAACACTGTATAATTGTGGTGATGCTAATTGCCTCATTGTAGGTACAGCATTAGAGAAAGCCAGAGAAGTATGTTTTCAAACGAAAAGATCCTGCCTGTGGAAAAAAGTTAGAATGTGCATTTTTTCGAGAGCATGCATGCGTGTTCATGACACCCGACATCAGCAAAGAGCAAGTGATAGCTGCAGAAGAAAAGACCACTGCAATGATGCATGGTGGCAAGAACAAAGATTCCTTGGACAAGCTCCGTTATGTGCGATACATGCAGAAACCAGCTACCTCTGTTATCATTACACCCAAACAAACTGCCCCCAACATCCTCAGCTGCAAAGTTCCATTCTATGAGGACCTATTTCCAGGTCCATGAATGGTTGCATTTAAATTCACATAGTTTCCAGTTAGAACCCCAGGACTGGGGATGGGAAATAAAACATGGAGTGATGTTTCCGACCTATAAAGATTTTGACGTAACCCCTGAAACTCCTCTGTATATTGTAAGATGTTTTTAAAAAAAATAATTATTGTAAGATGTCATTGTCTGACTGAATGCCGAACAGCAAGGTGTACATGCTGTAAACATGGCCTCGTGTCTTCTATTGCATGTGGACAATGTAGAGGGCAAAGCTGCACACATTCAGAGTTGCTGAAGGTCCTGGACTATCCAATTAGGAAGACACACTGCACAGTTCACGCTAAGATGTTGGATATTTACATTTTGTTGAACTGCCATCTTCATGACATTGGAACTGAATCTATGAACATCTGTAAGAGATGTTACAAGTGATTTTGTGAACCAATAATCTTTTTTTTTTTTTTTTTTTTTTTTTTTTTTTTTTTTTTTTTTTTTTAATAATCCAAATATGCATTACATTTCAAATGATAGCAACATTTGCAATAAACCAAATATATACTACATTCCAAACTATTAAAACTTTCCAATTGAATTAATCGTATACTATTTAGTGATTCAAACATTCAAATGTACATTGCACTCTAAATGATTTGAACATTGCAAATGAGCCAAGTTATAATGTTATCCAAAAGAAACAAAAACAAACAACAACAACAACAACAAAAACAAAACAAAACAGAACAAAAAACAAACAAAAACAAAACAAAAACAAAAACACACACAAAATTTTTTACTATTTGTTTGCATGACATAGAGTAACAATTTGCAATATATTCAGAGTATGGATATAACAGATACAACCAAACAAACAGTCGGGAAAAAAAAAGAAGAAAATAAGAGAGAGTACACAGATTACATTCGAGAATACCCCAAGTGAATTTTCAGTTGTTTTACAAAATAAGCAATGTAGCGATGCTACGTATTACATCAAAAAAACAATGCAGAAAACACAAAAAACAAACAAACAAACAAAAAACCAGTTTCTTCAAAATGTATCTACCCATCATCAACTAGTTGTTTGTAATGTTGCCATTTAGCTGCAAATACACTATAAGTCATGTTTGTTTTGGCAATATATTCTTTAATTTGATATTGTTTTGTCATATACTTTCTAAAAAACCGAAAACATAGGTGCCGCTTTTTGTACTCTACATTTGTATATAAAAAATTTTGCAGTGATTAGTATTTCGTCTAGTATTTCATCTCCTTTTGATCGAGAATCAAATCCAAATAAAATCTGTTCTTTTGACAGCACTAGACCATGTGTATTGGCACAATTTTTATGAAGAAAGTTTTGCAATTCTGTCCAAAAATAAGAAGTTTTGCTACAAGCATAGAATAGATGGTCAACAGTTTCTTTCTCAGAAGTACAGAATGTGCATTTATTATTTTCAACAATTTTCATTTTTTCAAGAATATTATTTGTAGCTAGAATTTTGTGGATCAGTCGTATCTGGAACCATTTCATTTTAATTTCTTTTATCTTATGCACCTTGTCAAAAACCTTTATCCAGTTAAGATCCCTTGGTATTGATTTGTTCCACTTGTCACAACACTTTGGCAGAATGTTATCTGCAACCAGAATATCATAATAAGGGCGTGTTCCTTTTTTAACAGTCAAAATCAAGTTCAAAGCCTTTTGGAGGTTGTTTGATGTATTATCATCCATATTAATACCCGTTGTACGAATATACCTTTTAATTGCTTGAACACAGCCTAGATATGTAATAACATTTGTCCTGATATCATATTTCTCCTTAAAAAGGTCGTACGTCAAAAAAATTCCATTTTCGTCAACTAAATCTGCAATTCGATATATATCCTTTTCTATCCATTCCTTTACATGAAAAAAGTTTCCACCAACTTTAATATTTTCATTATAAAATATGTTTTCAGCCAAAAGATCTTCAGAATTAACAATTTTGACTTTCCTGCCAAACATTTTGTATGCGTGGAATGTGTCAAACCAGAATGTGTTTGAACATTTTCTTCTAATGGGTATAAAGTAACTATATTTGTCCAGATCTTTGACAAAAGGGCAAATCACTTCAATTATGGAACTCCATTTAGGATTATTTAGTTTAAGTTTTCTTATCCACATAAGTTTTAACCCCATAGTATATTGTTTTAGAGATGGTATTCCCAATCCTCCATGTTTTATGTGTTTGACTGTGGTTTTTCTCGAGATTCTGTCTTGTTTGTTTTTCCACACAAACTTAAAACACAATTTCTGAAGTATATCTATATAATCATTTGGTGGATTCGGTAACAGGATCCAGAGATATATCAGTTTAGATAGAATTAAAGATTTTAGCACTGCCACTCTACCAATAGGTGTAATATCCCTTTTTATCCAGATGTTGAATAAAGTTCTTACTTCTGTAATTTTGTTATCATAATTTAGTTTTTCACATTCTGACAAATCCGGTGTAAACCATATTCCAAGTATCTTGAACTGTTTGGGGTTCCAGTCTAACTTTAAATGGGTCATATACCTTACATCAGAAAAGGTTTTGCTCCCAAGCCATATTACTTTTGTTTTCTCTGTATTCATAAAAAGTCCAGTTACATTTCCGAATAAGTTTAAAGTTTTCATGGTCTGTTCAAATGATATGCTGTCACCTTTATTTATCAGCTGTGTATCATCAGCAAACTGTGACAACTTGTATTCTGTATTATTAACATAAATACCTTTTATGTTTGGGTTTTCTCTTATCATAATTGCCAGAATTTCTGCCGAGAGAATAAATAGGTATGGAGATATTGGGTCACCCTGTCTGCATCCTCTGTGTATATTAAACCAGGAGGAACACTGTCCATTGACTATTACTGTAGACTTAATATTTCTATAGAAAGTTGAAATCCAACGAAGTATATCTTTTCCAAATCCAAATGATTTGAATACTTTTGAAATAAACTGCCAACTTAAAGAGTCGAAAGCCTTTTCAAAATCAATGGAAATTAACATACCTGGAAGGTTTTTCATTTTTAGGTAGCTCATTAGATCATACAACAATCTTATATTATCTCCTATATATCTGTTAGACATAAATCCTGTCTGATCTTCATTAATGAGTCTAGGAAGAACTGTTTTTATTCGATTAGCTATACAGGATGAACCTATTTTATAGACAACATTAAGTAAGGATATTGGCCTCCAGTTTTTGATGAATTCTTTTGGTTTGTCATGTTTAGGGATGCATGTAATTATTCCTTCTTTTTGTGTATTTGTTAATTCCCCATCTTTAAAGGATCTATTTAAAGCTCTAACTACAAAAGAACCAAGTCGTTTCCAAAAAACCTTGAAGAATTCTGAAGTAAACCCGTCAGAGCCTGGGCTTTTCCCATGTTTCATATTTCTGAGAGCCCGTCCAGCTTCTTCCAATGTTATCTCACCTTCAAGCGATTTTTTTTCTTCACTTGATAGCTTAGGGATTTCTGAGACTAGATCTTTAAACTCATATTCTTTCACTTTCCGTTCTTTATATAAGTCTTCATAAAATTCCTTAACTTCCGAAAGAATATCATCAGACCTATATAACTCTTTCTCATTTGAAACCAACTTTGGCATATATTTGCTGATATAATTCCTTTTTTCTAAATTACAAAAATACTTTGTGATTTTTTCTCCTTCTTCTACCCATCTTGCTTTTGATCTGAGTAGAACACCCTTCATTTTAACTTCTCTAATTGCTGTTAGTTCACTACTGAAATCATTTAATTGTTGAATGTCATGCTCTGTTTTGTTTATTTTTTGTTCTACTTCCCTGATTTGATTTTCTAGCTTTTGTTCTTCTTGTTCTCTTTCCTTCTTTTTCTTTGTTGCATATGCTATTGTCTTTGCTCTAATTTTCATCATAAGAAAATCTAGAAACACGTTTTCAGGAATTGTTAACTTTATGTTGGTTTCAGAGATTTCTTCCAGATGTTCTTTCTCATAGTGATCAACAGCATACTCTCCGATAACACTGTTAATAGTTTCATTAATTTCTTTTGTATATATATTATCTTTGAGGAGAGAGTTATTGAATTTCCAGTATGTCATGCATTTTTTTTTGTTACCAAATTTCAATCTCAGACTAATCATAGAATGATCTGATCGATAACCATAGTGAATATCAGGCATTTCAACAGCAAATATAAGGTACTCAGAGAGAAGGAAAAAATCTAATCTGCTTTGTTTTAAAGGATTTGTCTTTCTCCAAGTGAATCTTTTACAGTCGAGATTGTATTCCCTCCATATGTCTGACAACTGTAATTCTTCAATCATATTCAGCACACTTTCTCGAGCTTTAGGGTTGTTAGTATGTTTATAATTATTATAATCAAGGGATGGATCTAAGACAAGGTTCCAATCACCAACACAGATAACATTGCGTGTTTTAAAACTTTTAATTACATCTTTTAAGTGTAAATAGAATTCAGGAGTGTCTCTGTTAGGTCCATAAACATTAACAAGAAGCAGATCCTGTTCCATATATCTAAATAAAACTATCACAAAGTTCCCATCCTGGTCTCTGTGCACCCCTTTTATCTTAAATTCAAAAGTATTATTGAACATTATAGCCACTCCTCTGGAGTTTGAGCTATTAGAAGAAAATATACACTTGTAGCCCCACTCCGCTGTCACAAACGGTTCTATTTTCTTAGTAAAGTGTGTATCTTGTAGACAAAAAACTGAGTGCGACTTTTGCTTCAGATACTGGAATACATCACGTCTCTTTTTAGCATCACCTAATCCTTGGCAGTTTAGTGATACAAGGGAAATACTATCCATGTATTTTTATTACAGTTGAAAATAGCTGGATATCAGATAGCAATGGCTCTTCCAATATGGCCTGAAGAAAAGTACCTTGATTGTCTCCATAAGCATTAAACATGCAAACTGTGTACAAGAAAAAAGCAAAACAAAAAGGCGGTAACAAGACAAGTAATAGATTCAAAACTTTAAAAGTGCACATAGCACAGGAAAACCACACTTGAACGCCGATCATGGTCAATGGTCTGTGTCGCGTTGGTTCATAATCCATTTAATATAGTACTTCACTTTCCTTTATGTGCAGCATTCTACTACTACTACTACTACTACTACTACTACTACTACTACTACTACTACTACTACTACTACACCACCACCACCACCACTATTACTACTACTACCATTAAAACTACCACTACCACCATCACCACCATCACCACACCCCCTCTACTACTTCTACTACTGCCGCGCCACCACCGCTACCACCACTGCTACTACCTCTACCACTACTACAAATACTACTACTACCTCTACTACTACTTCTTCTACCACCACCACCAATCACTACCACTACCACTACTACTACTACTACTACCACTACTACTACCACCACCACCACTACAACTACTACTACTACTACTACTACCACCACCACTACCACTACTACCACTACCACCACAACTACTACCACTACTACCACTACCACCACCACCACCACCACCATCTACCACTATTACTACTACAACTATTACTACCACCACCACCACCACCACCGCTACCACGATTACTGTTACCATGTACCATCACTCTACCACCACCACCACCGTCATCACCCCCACCACCACCACCACCTCCAATATCAATACTTTCACTACGACGACTAACAGTGATTATAACAATAATATCAAAAACCATCTCTCTCTCGCCCACTCGCTTGCTCGCTCTATCCAACACATGCATTTAACAACTTGCGCACATACACGCATGCGTTCATGGGACAACCTCAGTGACAGACAACGCGTTTATCATTATCATTTTTCCTTTTGACGTCTTCACATCCTCCACTAGAGCTACAAGGTCCTCCCACGCCGAGGGTGGACGGGATAGCCTAGGCCTAGTGGCCACAGCGATGCGCTCACGATCCGCCGACGCGTCGCGAGTCTCGCACAAGAGGATCCCGCCTCCGGAGCCAACATCAGCGCCGCCCCACTCAACATTCGACCGACCATGGATGGTCCATGGTCCATCCACCCACCGGAAAAAATCCCGGCTGGCGGGATCGGTACCAACGCCCTCACAGGAGACAAAACACTCACAAAAGAAGTAAACAAATAAAATCTTCGAATGGGGGAGTCCACAGCGACCCGAAACCCCGACGCCAGACCGGGAGCCTAACACCACATTCACAGTGTCCCGTCGCCCCCCCCACATTCACAGTGTCCCGTCCCCCCCCCACATTCACATTGTCCCGCCCCCCCCCCCTCTATTGTTATAGTCGGTACAAAGAGTAACGAACATTAACGCAACTGCCAAGATTCGGAGACCGAAAAAAGCGTCGGTACGGTTGTGTACAGGCAAGCAATCATGTGGGACATTGGATGATAATTCCGCACGCCCGCGCATACATACACACGCTCACACACGCACGCATACATATATACACACACACGCACGCACGCACGCACGCACGTACATATATACACCACTCACTCACAAACACACACACACACACACACCATAAACGCACGCACATGCACACACACACCTCACCACACCACACACACAACACACGCACGCACGCACGCACGCACGCACGCACGCACACACTCACACACTCACACACACACACACACACACACACACACACACACACACACACACACACACACACACACACACACACACACACGCACGCACACACACACGCACACACAAGCGCGAGCAGGAGGCGTTTGGAGGAAATCCCACATTCTGGTTCAGTCTCTTGACTCCACAATCTGCTTTTGGATTCCAGCCTCGTTCTTGTGGGCACTGCATGTTTTCCAGGAAGTCAGGCATCAGAGGTGGGAGACCTCATCAAACACCTCCATGTCGCCCTCAGATCCGGGGCTGCCCACTTCATCCTCCGCTCTGCAGGACAGGTCAGGAGACATGGTCAGCAGCGGAGGAGGAGAAAAGTCCTGTGGCTCCTGAGACATTGCCGCCTGCTGGGACCGCCCGTAGTCCGCACCCCGCTGCTGCCCCTCCTTTGCTACAGGCGTGGATTTCCTGGCTGCTGCACCGCTGCCGGTTGTCCCACTGCTGCTGACCTGGCCCTCCCGACTGCAGACAGGCTGCCTGCCCTGACCGCCGGTACCTCCCGTCTGCACTGCCCCTGGCCCCACATTGCGCGGTGGAAGGTGTGAAGCCCCGGGTGTCCGGCTGCCTCCTCTGTCAACTCCCCTCGCCTGGTTGTTTTCTCCCTCTGTGTACCGGTCTGTCTGACCACTTCTCTCCTGCGCGATGAGGGAATCGTTGGCTTCGGATAGACTCCGTGGAGAGATTCAATCAATATCCTGTCAATCTTATCGATATCCCCATCTTCAATGTTCAGCACCCTGAGGTCTACTAGTTTACAGAACAGTTTTCCCTGAAAAGACCAAGCAGACATAACAACAGGGTGGCGTTTTATTTCCGACAGTCTTTGCGCATTCAGTTTTGTTAGATCCTCACTGATGAAAACGTTACACTTCCCCTGTCTTAAGATATGTTTATTTTTAAAGATCTGTGTTTTTGTTTTCCTTCTCACAAGACGCACAACGATGGGTCTGTTTCTCCCTGCTGAAAATTTCCCTATTCGATGGGCTACACTAATGTCCTGATGCTGGAAAGATGGGAGTTGTAGTTTTTGCTGAATAAACTCAACCACTTTTCTCTCTGTCTCTTCTGAACTTTCTCGGTCTGAGTCTCCAGGTAAATTCAGGATTTTCACGTTATCTTTTCTTGTGTATTGTTCTAAAGAGTTTCTTAGTTCTCTTTCCTGTTTGAGTTCTTTCTGAAACCGACTTATGTCGTTACTTAGATCACTGTTTCTGTTTTCAAGTGTTTCTATTTTCTTTCTCAGAAAATCGTTTTCTTTTCTTATGTCAAAAATTTCTGAAAGAATTTTGTCAAGTTGAAAACTGACGTTAATATTTTCTTTTCTGTTATCCTCCATAAACTTCTCCATTCTGCTTAGAATGGTAACCACTGTTGAATTCTGATCGTCACTGCCCTCCATGATGTCCGCCCCCTCCCCCTCCGTTTGTGTTTTGCTGCTATCTCCATTGTTGGTAAAGCTAGTGATTTTTTGTTGTTGTTGGTCTGTCGTTTTTCGTTTCTTACTTAAGGATCTTTCCCTCCCTTTGTTTTTTTCCTCGACTGTTTGACTCTTCAAAGGATCAAAGTGCGTGTCAGTGTTTTTCTCACTGCCAACGGAGCCACTGCTTGGCCTGTGCTGGCGTTTTTTGTTTCTAGTGGGCGGTGTCTTTTTCGGTGGTGCCATTGCGATCTGTCTTCTAGCAACAGCTAACGACTCGAAATTCTTTGTGCTATTTCTTCTCTTATCAGCCACTTAAGTTGTATGTTATGAAAAGAAAAAAAAAAGTCGACAGTAAAAAAGCAATCAACATACCGTCTTTCCGTCACAATAAAAAAAGGAGGAAAATCGAAGGTAAATAACACCAGTCAGTTTCTTTTTTCAGTCATGCATCGCACAAACTCTCCTCAGTAGTTGCTGTCTCTACAAAAGCCATGCCCCTTCAATGCACATCTTCTTTCTGTCGTATGAACTAGCGACACCGCAAGTTGAGTTCAGACCATTTGGCCGGAGCGCTGCGAAACACGTCTTACTCCGACCGTGAACTGGTGTCAAGTCGTGAACCAATAATCTAATCATTGGCAAAATGGTTAAAAAAAAATTACAAGGACCTCTTAAATGTCGTCAAATTGAGAAAAAGAGTAGTTTTTGTTAATGAATACAAAGCTGATAATATGTATTCAACAACAAAAAACCATAACCAAGGTGATTGCCTGTTGCCAGTAGTTTTGTTTTGACTGAAAATTGTACTTCGTTTGAACGCTTGGGTTACTAATTTTAGGGGGGTGGGTAAGCAAATAAGTTATAGCGACAACAGCATGTATCAAACATCATGTTCTTTGCATCATATGAATGCGTTTCTGAGTGTTTAACATTATTACACTTAAAATGATTGCACAATGTTTAAATTTTGCTGCCTATGGTAACGTTATCTGTAAACTTTTCTCAAATTTGAAAACCGGAAGTGCAATTACATTAGTTTCCCCCCAGTAAAAAGGCATTGAGTCATCAGAGTGTAAAAGTTTTAAATTAGAAATGAAATTTATACAAGCCTGCTTCAATTTAGTGTAAAAATTCCTAACTGGACAGCAAGAACAGCTTGCAAAGCAGCGCAAATGGGAAATACCGTTTCAGCTCAGCTGCACTGCACCTACTCTTTTCAAACACGAATTACAACTTATCCTGCAACTAAATTTTTGTTAACAACATTTGGGATGATCAAGTACACCCACCAAAACATAAAAGAAGTGAAAAAATTTTTGAAGCATTTATTCTGTGCCAGAGCCCATTTTTGGCAAAATTTTCCTGGACTATTTGGCAAGCGACTTTTGATTTGAATGCCCCTACCACACAGCTGGGGTTTGTAAGGTGTGGGCATGTTTGGTGTGTTTGTGTTGTATCAGCCCCATATGCGGCTGAACTGTCTGTCTGTCTGTCTGTCTGTTTGTGTCTCTTTTTAACTCTGTCTCTCAATGTCTGTCTGTCTCTCCTTTTGTCTCTGTCTGTGTGTCTGTGTGTCAGTGTGTGTATCTCTCTCTCTCTCTCTCTCTCTCTCTCTCTCTCTCTCTCTCTCTCTCTCTCTCCTCTCTCTCTCTCTCTCTCTCCTCTCTCTCTCTCCTCTCTCTCTCTCTCTCTCTCTCTCTCCTCTCTCTCTCTCTCTCTCTCTCTCTCTCTCTCTCTCTCTATATATATATATATATCCTTCTGTCTGTCTTTGTGTCTCTGTGTCTGTGTCTGTGTGTCAGTCTCTCTCTCTCTCTCTCTCTCTCTCTCTCTCTCTCTCTCTCTCTCTCTCTCTCTCTCCTCCTCCTCTCTCTCTCTCTCTCTCTCTCTCTCTCTCTCTCTCTCTCTCTCTCTCTCTCTCTCTCTCTCTCTCTCTCTCTCTCTCTCTCTCTCTCTCTCTCTCTCTCTCTCTCTCTCTCTCTCTCTCTCTCTCCCTCTCCTCTCCTCTCTCTCTCTCTCCTCTCTCTCTCTCTCTCTCTCCTCTCTCTTCTCTCTCTCTCTCTCTCTCTCTCTCTCTCTCTCTCCTAGAACAAACCTCTCACCACAAAGTACTAGGAGTAACAATTGATGAAAATCTCAGCTGGTTCTACCACATATCTCATCTATGCAAATACCTGTCCCAAAAAATTTACCAGTTGACTAAAATTAAACACTTTCTTGACTTCAACTCAAGGAAACTGTTCTTTCAAGCTTATATACAATCCTCAATAGACTATGCAGCAACCCTGTGGGATTCTGCCAGTGCAAATACCATGAAACCGTTACTTAGCCTGTATAAACGTGGTCTTAAACTGGTCCTATTGAAGAAAACAACCTTGTAAGAAGTGGACTATAATCAGTTGAATATTCTTCCCCTACACCAAAGACTAAAATATAACAAAGGCATCATGATGTTTAAGATAATGACAGGAAATGTCCCCACAGCCTTAAAAGATAATTTTCCAATAAATCATTCCAGAAATATGGAAAAGCCAAGTGTCCCAATCCCAAGAATAGACTTGTTCAAATCTAGTTTACTATACTCAGGTCCTCCCCTGTGGAACTCCCTTTCTGATTGAATTAAACAGCACCAATCATTGACAACCTTCAAAAATAACCTCCTAAACCACTTAAAACATCAAAAATAACAAACCACACTCCCCCCTCTCACCCCCCTGTGTGTGTGTGTGTGTGTGTGTGTGTGTGTGTGTGTGTGTGTGTGTGTGTGTGTGTGTGTGTGTGTGTGTGTGTGTGTATGTGTGTGTGTGTGTGTGCGCGCGTTTAAATGTTTCACATGTATCTTACCATTGTATCATTGTAGCTGATTTTTAAGACTGATTTTCACTATCCCACTTGATATATAATAAAGATATCTAGCATCCTTATCAGTAGCCTACACTTACAATCTCTTCTCTCTCTCTCTCCTCTCTCTCTCTCTCTCCTCTCTCTCCTCTCTCTCTCTCTCTCTCTCTCTCTCTCTCTCTCTCTCTCTCTCTCCTCTCTCTCTCTCTCTCTCTCTCTCTCTCTCTCTCTCTCTCTCCCCGAATGTCTCACCTATTACCATCCATTTTTATTCATATCTTGTACTCCCTTTTTGATAATCACGTGTGACGAATGTAATTGATTTTATGTAAAATTTTTACTAATGATCGTTAACCCCCCCCCCCCCAAAAAAAAAAAAAAAAAAAAAAAAAAAAAACCTGAATAACTTTGTCCATTACCACATATATAATTAGAAACATAAATTTTATGATGTAATCATAAGATTGATATGATATTAGGGTATATATATCCCAAAATATGTGCCTTACAGCGGATAGAGTATTCGTGTATCCTTAATGATTTTACTCAGAATTCAAGGCATATATTTTCCTTAGAATGAAGTTTATTGATGAAATGTGTCAGAACCGGTGAAAATGTGTGTGTGTGTGTGTGTGTGTGTGTGTGTGTGTGTGTGTGTGTGTGTGTGTGTGTGTGTGTGTGTGTGTGTGAGAGAGAGAGAGAGAGTGTGTGTATGTGTGTGTGTGTGCGAGCGTGCGTGTGTGTATGTGTGTGTGTGAGTGTGTGTGTGTATGTGTGTGTGTGTGAGTGTGTGTGTATGTGTGTGTTTGTGTGTGCATGTGTGTGTGAGTGTGTGTGTATGTGTGTGTTTGTGTGTGTGTGTGTGTGTGTGTTGAGTATATGTTTGTGTGTATATGTGTGTGTGAGAGTGTGTTTGTGTGTCTCTGTGTGTGTGTGAGTGTGTGTGTGAGTGTGTGTGTGTGTGAGTGTATGTTTGTGTGTGTGTATGTGTGTGAGAGTGTGTTTGTGTGTCTGTGTGTGTGTCTGTGTGTGTGTGTGTGTGTGTGTCTCTGTGCCTGTGTGTGTGTCTGTGCGTGAGTGAGTGTGAGTGTGTGTAAAACATTATCCGATTGAAAAAAAATGTTATGCCTATTTTTTTTTTAAACATCTAGGATGTTTTATGTTTTTTTTCTTGTTTTTTATTATAATTTTATTGGTAGTATGTCTCCCCCCCCCCCCCTCCAATAAGGATGCTAGTTTTTAAAAAAAATCCCCTTTTATCCAAATGTATGATTTATATTACATGTACAATTTTTAATAGATAGTGGTGGATTGATGTTTTCGGTTGTTTGTTTCATTTTGTTCTCTTGTTTGCTCCTTATCTACTAACGCTTTTCTTTTTTTCCATAATCAAAATTTTTTATTGTGACTTCTGATTTTTGTCTTCTGAGAGAGTGCATTTTATTACCTTATCATATATAGTGTCCTTTATTCTTGTGTGTTGTTTGGTACTGCGTAAAGTCTTATTGTTTAGTATATTTTCAACTTGATGTATCCCTGAAAAGGGCGGGGACTGGATGTAAAAAAGCACACGAGTGCTTATCTATTATCCTCGAATAAAAGACTTTGCCTTGCCTTGCCTTGCCTTGCCTTGCCTTGCCTTGCCTTGCCTTGCCTTGCCTTGCCTTCTCTCTCTCTCTCTCTCTCTCTCTCTCTCTCTCTCTCTCTCTCTCTCTCTCTCTCTCTCTCTCTCTCTCTCTCTCTCTCTCTCTCCTCTCTCTCTCTCTCTCTCTCTCTCTCTCTCTCTCTCTCTCTCTCTCTCTCTCACACCGCTCACTCTGTGAAGCAGCTAGGGGGTAAGCATCAACCCCAGCCTCATAGATACCAAACCAAAAAGAATGGTGCCCCACACACCAACAAATAGGAAATCAGCCAGGCCACAATACCAGGTATTAAGTCACCAGAATCAACATATGGGACGATGACTAATCCTCATGTACATAGTACGAATATACAATGTGTTAAATTTCTCTATTATAACATTAATAGTCTTTTGTGAAATTTCCAAAACGCTGATCTTGTTGATTTTATAGAGTCTTATGATGTCCTATGTCTAACTGAAAATTTCATACCTTTTGATTTTGAATCAACTTTATTTGATGACTATGTAGTATTTACTTCAAAAGCAAAAAAGTTGTCCCATCAAGGAATTTACTCTGATAGAGTTATTGTAATGGTAAGAAAATCTTTTGATGATTTCACGACTCATATACAGATAGAGCAAGAAAATACTATAGGTACACAAATTTACAAAGATTTTTTTGTCCACAGACAAAAATATAATGTTGATTGGTTCATACATTCTCCTTGTGATTCTTTATTTTGGAAGTCACAACAAAGCTATGGTATTGAACTATTAGACCAATGCATAGCAGATTTATATGAAATACATGGTGATTTCTACATTCTATTGAGTGCAGATTTCAATGCAAGAACTGCTGAGAAAAACAAAAGTTATAATAGGGACAGTAATGATTTTGAAGACATGACAGCCTCTGATTACAGCCTTCACCCAAAAAAATCTCAGGAGAGTAACAGTAATAACTTTGGCGAACAACTCACTGAATTGTGCATTATACATGACTGTATAATACTGAATGGCCATAATGACCCTTGTTTTGATGATAATTGTACATTTATTGGATGCTCAGGTGAAAAACAGTTGATTACTTTATTCTATATGTTGAACTATATTAATCAAATCATATTACAGTTTTAGAAGTACAGAGTAGTGTAGAATCCGATCATTTGCCAGTAAGTATGAAAATTGAAGTAAGAGAAGTACATGATGTTTGTCATATCAAAGAAAAACAAAATAAAGAGAAAGTTTTAAAAAATGTTTATTTGGAATAAGCATTAATTTTTAGAGATGAGTTTGTTAAACTGTAGGAGGGTAAAGATATTAAAAAAGAATGTTAAAAACTACAAATGATTTAGACTGTGATGTAAACAGCGCCCTTTAATCATTTGTACAGTGTTTAAAAGATGCCAGTAGATGTATGATAAACAAGTTGGCTTTGACAGAAAGAAGAGATCACCATGGCTTCATGATGAATGCTAAAAAGTAAAACAGGAAACTAGGAAAAAGCTTAACCACTTTGGAGTGACTAGAAAGGAAGAACATAGAATGATTTATGTTGAATCAAGAAAGAGGTATAAACAGTTGCTAAAAAAAAAAGAGGCAAACTTTTAATAAGCAGCAAACTGAAATGTTAGTAAATCCGGTGAACAGTCCCTCTAATTTTTAGAAGGAATTACGAAGAGTGGGTTATGGAAATAAGAAAAAGGTTATGAACAGTATAAGACTGACAACTGGTTTAATCACTTTAGAAATATTTTTCAGGGCGATGTTGATGGAAGTAATCATAAAGGTAACTTTACAATTGATTTATCAGAAGAAACAGATCATATTCAAAATAAAGAAATCTTATAGACAGAAGTTAATCAGGCTATTTGAAGACTGAAAAATAACTAAGCTAGTGGAACAGATAATATTTCTGCAGAAATGCTAAAGAATGGTGGTACAAATGTGAATGTACTCCTGACACAGTTATTTAATGCTATATTTGAGCAAGGGACCTACCTTCGGGAATTGTTCAAAGCCAATTCAATTCTTTGTATAAGAAAAGAGATCCTGAGGATGTAGATAACTATAGAGGAATGTCTCTTTTAAGCATAGTTTTCAAATGTTATACTTCAACATTAAATGCTCTTTTGTATGACTGCCTAGAAAGCAATAACATGATTTTCCAAATGTCAGGCAGGCTTTAGTCAAAAACATTTTACCATTGACCAAGTCTTAACTTTGTGTGCAACTATTCACAACTTTGTGAATTAAACAAAAAGGTAGAAAATTGTTTGTGGCATTTATATAATCAAAAAACAAACTTTGATTCAGTTCAACATAATAAACTATTGCAATGTATTAATGCCCATGGTGTGAAAGGTAAGTTTTTTGCATCACTTAGTGCAATGTACATGTCATTATCAGCATGTATACGAGCTGATTCCGAGCTAACTGAGATGATTACTAGCTGATATGTTCCAAACACTCATTGGAATAAGACAGGGATGTGTTCTGTGCCCCACACTATTTTGAATGTTAATCAACCAGTTAGCAAACAATGTGAAAGTAAAAGGCAAGCATTGGGTTCAAATGCATCCTGATATTTTTTTAATTGTTTTATCGTATTATTTGCTGATGATGTGGCATTATTGTCAACTGCACCTACTGGCTTACAATATCAATTTAAGGTCTTAGAAACTTGTTGTAATAATATGAAATTAAGCGTAAATACAGATAAAACCAAGATTGTGGTGTTCAGAAAGGGGATTTCTTAGGTAAACATGAAAGGGGGTTCTTCAATAATCTAAAAAACAACAAGAGGTAGTCGACAGTTATTGCTATTTGGATTTTAATTTTACATCAGAGGTATTTTACATCTGGGTACTAAAGGGAGAAAAGCAGTTCTACAGCTCAACAAAGTTTTTCAGAAGTACAAAGAAATGAGGGCTAGCACATTCTTTAAAGTTTTTCACGTAAAAATTTAACCAATATTGTTGTACTCGTCGGAAATTTGAA
This sequence comes from Stramonita haemastoma, assembly GCA_030674155.1. Lineage (NCBI taxonomy): Eukaryota > Metazoa > Mollusca > Gastropoda > Neogastropoda > Muricidae > Stramonita > Stramonita haemastoma. The sequence continues at coordinate 76,381 of JASPKP010000066.1, forward strand.
GATTGAATAAATTAGACCACTTAGAAAAAGTACATATGATTGCATGTTTGGGTGTGCCAGCCAAGACACCAAACAAAATGGTGTATGGAGATCTGGGCAGATACCCACTTTACATGAATACATATACATCTATATTATCAGTAAAACTCTTCTCCTCATCTTCCTCCTCCTCCTCCTCCTCTTCCTCCTCCTCCTCCTCCTCCTCCTCCTCCTCCTCCTCCTTACCCCTTCTACACCTACTTCTTCTTCTTCTTCTTCTTCTTCTTCTTCTTCTTCTTCTTCTTCTTCTTCTTCTTCTTCTTCTTCTTCTTCTTCTTCTTCATCTTCCTCTTCTTCCTCTTCTTTGCACTCTTCCTTGCATTATTTTTCGCATATTGTTATTATTGTTACCACTAGTAGTAGTAGTAGTAGTAGTAGTAGTAGTAGTAGTAGTAGTAGTAGTAGTAGTAGTAGTAGTAGTAGTAGTAGTAGTAGCAGCAGCAGCAGCAGCAGCAGCAGCAGTAGTAGTAGTAGAAGTAGTAGTAGTAGTAGTAGTAGTAGTAGTAGTAGTAGTAGTAGTAGTAGTAGTAGTAGTAGTAGTAGTAGTAGTAGTATGGTCTTGTTATTGCTGCTGCTTCTGCTGCTGCTGCTGCTGCTATTGTTAAGGTTATTATTATTTTGATAATTGTTACTATCATTATTTCTTATACCATCACTATTATTATTATCATTACATGTGTTGTTGTGTTAGCAACAGTTAGCAGTAGAAGTAGTATTAAAAGTAATAACAGTAGCAGCAGCGGAAATGGTAACAGCAGTACGCATAGTAGTCGTGGTCGTTGTCGTTGTCGTCTTCGAAGTAGTAGTAGCAGCAGCAGCAGCTGCAGCAGCAGCAGCTGCAGCAGCAGCAGCAGTAGCAGCAGCAACAGTAGTAGTAGTAGTAGTAGTAGTAGTAGTAGTAGTAGTAGTAGTAGTAGTAGTAGTAGTAGTAGTAGTAGTAGTTTTTTGTTTTTTTTATATACCACTTTATGTCACAGCAGGTTTCTTCGCGTGAAATTCGGGCTGCTTTCCCCGGGGAGAGCGCGTCGCCACAAGTGCAGCGCCTACCCATTTTTTTTTTTTTCATCAGGGATGGTGTCTA
>JASPKP010000066.1:95000-102002 GCA_030674155.1 Stramonita haemastoma
TCCTGATCACCACTGATCATCATGCAATAATAAAAATTGCCTCTGATTCTGTGGCCTCCGTTGCTCTGCTCTCCTGGTGACCTCAGATTCGGTTTCCCCATACACTTTTGTGCCTGTGGTGAGTTTATGTCAAAGCCTTTGGGGTTGGAGGTTCGCAGAGGGACGGTCATTGGAGGGACTTTGTTGTGGTCACCACCTGGGTTGGGTGACTCACTCAGCCTGGCTCCGTGACTGAGCTAATACTGTCGTTAGTAGGGGGCTTAGTAGGTGGTGTCCTGCGTATGTTAGATCAGAACAGGAACCACTGAACACCACCCAAGTGACCCAGCAGCAGTGCAGGGCCTCTCTGGCTGGTGGCCTCATGGTGGCCCCATGGTGGCCTGATATTGATGGGCTCCCTGTGGACTCCCGACACTGGGGATGATACATAACGAACCTGGGTATGGCTTTGGCAGGAAGATTGAGATGAGTGGTGTGGGAAACAGCAGAATAGGGACGTCCTAGAAGATGAGGCAGGAAAAAAAAATCTGCAGTGGCGAGGATGTGTGGGTAGATATGCCCATGTGTTCACACAGGTACAATTTAGACGTTTAATGATATATATTATATATATATATATATATATATATATATATATATATATATATATATATATATATATATATATATATATACACACATATATATATATATATATATATGTATGTATGTATGTATGTATGTATGTATGTATGTATGTATGTATGTATGTATGTATGTATGTATGTATGTATGTATGTATGTATGTATGTATGTATGTGTGTGTGTGTGTGTGTGTGTGTGTGTGTGTGTGTGTGTGTGTGTGTGTGTGTGTGTGTGTGTGTGTGTGTGTGTTTATTGTCTTGAGTCATCTTTCATAATGAATATATTTGTTTATACACGAAGTAAATTCTTTCTTTGCCCTGTTGTCCTTGACTATTAGGCTGTACCAGTGGTAGGTACGGAGAGAACTGCGCCAGTACCTGTGGTCACTGCAGTGGTGAGGATGTGTGCAACAATGTGAACGGTACATGTCCTGACGGCTGTCAGCCTGGCTTTGATCCTAATGATGCTCTTTGCAAAACATGTAAGTATTTTGATTTGGTCAGTGACTTTTTAGAGTGATACTATTGTTTTTGATAAAATCACCAATTTTTTTTAGTTTTTGGCTATTACAATTGTGTATGCCCTGCCCAAGAAAGGAAACCTCCATCAGTGCCAGAATTACAGATGATCAGCCTCATTAGCCACACCAGCAAGAGCATGTTAAGAGTGATAGGCCTACTGAACAGACTCAAAAAGGAGGCGGAAGAGCACCTGGCAGAAGAACAAGCTGGGTTCAGGGCAGGAAGGAGCATGGTAGAACAAATTTTCAGTCGCCGAATCCTGATGGAGAAGCATCTGCAACATCAGGGGACTTGCTACACAACTTCATTGACTTCAAGAAGGCCTTTGACAGGGTGTGGCATGCAGGCCTTTGGCAAGTCCTTAGGAAGTTTGGCATTGAGGAGGGTCTCATCCAGATCATAGAAGCGCTGTACAACACCTCCAGCAGTGCAGTTCTCCTCAACGGCCAAGTAGGAGACTACTTCAAGACCACAGTCGGCGTCCGTCAGGGCTGCTTGCTCTCTCCGACTCTCTTTAATCTATTCCTGGAGAACATCATGAGGGAAACACTTTATGACTTCCACTCTACCATCTCAATAGGAGGGCGACCCATTAACAACCTGCGCTTCGCTGACGATATTGATCTGATGGGAGGCAGCAACAAGGAACTCCAAGACCTTACCAACAGACTGGTAGACAGAGCAGGCGCATATGGGATGGAAGTCAGCACAGAAAAGAGTAAAGTCTTGGTCAACAGTGCAAACGGCACCACAGCACAGATCTACATGAATGGCCAACAGCTGGAAGAAGTAGATGCTTTCAAATATCTTGGCGCTACCCTCACAAAAGATGGACGCTCCACCACAGAGATCAAGACCAGGCTAGCCATGGCAACATCAGCTATGGCAAAACTGAACAAGATATGGAGAAGCGACAACATCAGCTTCAAAACAAAAGTCAAATTGTTCAGATCCCTGGTCATCTCCATCTTGCTCTACGGCTGCGAAAGTTGGACAATGACCGCTGAAACCACCAAGCGGATCCAGACGTTCGAGACAAAAGGCTTCAGGCGACTGCTTGGAATTTCCTGGAAGGATAGGAAAACAACCACCTTTGTGCGAAGTCAAGTCGCACTGATGGCTGGACCTCAGGAACCCCTACTAGCCACTGTCAAGAAAAGGAAGCTGGCATGGTTCGGCCATGTCACACGCCACAACACCCTCCCCAAGACATTCCTACAAGGAACGCTAGAAGGTGGCAGACGCTGAGGCAGACAAACCAAAAGCTGGATGGATAACATCAAGGAGTGGACCCACCTGGACAGTCCAACACTCATTCGCAAGGCGGAGGACAGGGCTGGATGGCGACGGCTGGCTGCAGAATCGTCTCTCATGTCTCCTCCACGACCATCCCGGTCATGAGAAAAGAAGAATTGTGGATGGCATTTTAGAGTAACTATATGCGCAAACAATCACAAAAATATGAAAATGGCCTTTGAACATTTCCCAGAAAAGAAATTATTTCAAGAGTTGTTGGAATAAGGAATGGGAACTTGAGATAGGTAGGTAAGTAGGTGAACATGACTGTGGGTTTTGTGCTGTGTGTGCATGATACAGGGATGGCAGATGGGTTGGGGGATGATGTGTGCACGCGTTGCTGATTTCTTTGTGTGTGTGATTACTTTTTTGGTTTGGTTTGATTTAAAGGTATGTTTCTTACTGCCTCATCCTGTTGTGATGTTCCTGCCCTGCTGTTCCTACTCTACTCATTCAACCTCTCCACCCCAGCCATACCCAGATTCCTTCTGTCACATGCTCCAGGTCAGAAGTTTACAGGCAGCTGATCAATGTCAGGCAGCCATGGGGCTGCTGGCCAGGGGAACTCTGCACTGCTGCTGTGTCACTTTGTAGTGCCTGTTCTGAGCTAACATGCAGGACACCACTTACCAACCCCCCTACTGATGACAATAATAACTTAGTCACGGAGTCAGACTGTGTGACATGCCTACCCATGGTGATGACAAGCACAATATCCCTCCAATAATTTCCGCCCATAAACCACAAACACTAAAGGCTTTGACACAATCTCACCAAAGGCTCAAAAGTTGCATAGCAGATCAAAACAGTGGTCATTATGAGACCTGAGCAACTGAGGCCACCAAATCAGTGACATCTTTCTTTTCTTGTATGATAATCAATGGTGAGGATGATGACGAAATGATGCTGCCATGGAAGTGCTTGTGTTTTCAGTCTTCTTGACAGTGTTGTACTCTACTCTTCTTTTCTTGGTGCATTATTGCCCAAGAGATACAGACACCTGCTGTGTTGCTCAAGTAATTTGAGCAAACTCTTCCAATGAGCCCATAACAAACTCACTCTGGGTAGGATCCAACCCAAGTCAGAAAAATCCCTATGACTACTAGACTCAACCCAACCTGTAACCCAAAGTGCTAATCATTATGCCAAGAGATAAACAGACAGACAGTAAGAGAGACAAATACTAATGTGTTTTTTTCTGACAACTAGCCTGTACTAGGGGCACATATGGACAGAACTGCGCCAGTACCTGTGGTCACTGCAGTGGTGATGGTGTGTGCAAGAAAGTGACCGGTACATGTCCTGACGGCTGTCAGCCTGGCTTTGATCCTTCTGACCATCTCTGCAAACGTGAGTATTCAGAAAAGGACAAATGACATAGAAAAAAGGCATTAATGATTAAAATGCTTCACTAAACAGTTAAATATGCACGTGAATGAAATCTTGACAGGAAGATCAACTTTTCTGAAGGAAATGATTCTTAATGGTGACACAGAAACATTTGAGTAGGTTAGCAAAATGAAGAAAGAAAACATGAATAAAAAAAAAATAAAAAAAGAAAGGAATGATCAGGCTCAGACTCAGGCTCAGGATTGGGTTCAGGTACACTGTGACTGTATTCTATTTAGGCCATATAAGTAAAGGCTATAATCCATCAGGCATGCTTATGTATGTGTATTCACACACACACACACACACACACACACACACACACACACACACACACACACACACACACACACACACACACACACACACACACACACACACACACAACACACACACTATGTGTGTGCATGTGCACACGCATATTCATGTGTGTGTGTATGTACTTGCATATATAAACACTACAGCAATACGTTCGGGTTTGTTAAAACAAGAATTTTACCACGTTTTGTCTTTCACTCAGGTTGTGCAAATGGCACTTATGGACAGAACTGCGCCACTACCTGTGGTCACTGCAGTGGTGACGGTGTGTGCAACAAAGAGAACGGTACATGTCCTGACGGCTGTCAGCCTGGCTTTTATCATAATGACACTCGTTGCAAAACATGTAAGTGTTTTGATTTGTTCAGTGACTGTTTAGATTCATTCACTTGGTTTTGGTAGAATCACAAAAAGATTTTAGTTTTTGGCTTTTACAATTAATGAATTTTGATAACATTTAAGAGTTATTGTATGTGATGTGCAAAAAAAATTGAAAAATATGAGAACAGCTTTTCAAAAATTCTCAGAGAAGAAATTATATAAAGTATTGCTAGAATAAGGAATTGGAACTTGAGATGGAGAGAAAAGTAGGTGAATATGACTTTGTGGGTTTTGTGCTGTGTGTGCATGTTACAGGGATGAAGGACGGGTTGGGGGTGATGTGTGCATGCGTTGCTGCTTTCTTTTTGTGTTTTTGCTTTTTTTGGTATGGTTTGACTTAAAGGCATGTTTCTTGCTGCCTTGTCCTTGTGTAATGTTCCTGTCCTGCTGTTCCTACTCCACTTATTCAACCTCTCCATCCCAGCAATGCCCACATTCCTTCTGTCACATGCTCCAGGTCAGACTGTCAGACCACCATGGTATTACTTGCCAGGGGAATTCCACACTGCTGCTGTGTCACTTTGTAGTGCCTGTTCTGAGCTAACATGCAGGAATTCACCTACTAAACCCCCTACTTATGACAATAATAACTTAGTCATGGAGTCAGACTGAGTGACATGCCTACTCAGGGTGGTGACAAGCACAATATCCCTCAAATATTTTTTCTATGAACCGCACACACTAAAGGCTTTGACACAATCTCACCACAGGCTCAAAAGTTGCATAGCAAATCAATATGGTGGTCATTATGAGAACCGAACAACTGGAGCCACCAGATCAGTGACATCTTTTTTTCTTGTATGATGATCAATGGTAGCGATGCTGCTGCTGCTGATGAAATTATGCTGCCATGGAAGTGCTTGTGTTGTGGTCTTCTTGACAGTGTTGTAGTATACTCTTCCTTACAGCCCAAGAGATACAGACACCTGTTGTGTTGCCCAGTTAATTTGAGCAAAGCTCTCAAAATTGCATCCATAAAGTTAATGAAGCCCAACTGTGTCGTTCTATTCCTCCCAATGAACCCATGGGAAACTTACACTTGGTAGGATCCAGCCCAGCCCAAGTAAAAGAATCCCTACAACTACAGGACTCAAATCTGCAACCTTCCTGCCTGTAACCCAAAGTGCTAATCACCATGCCAAGAGATAAACAGAGAGTCAGGGAGACAAATACTAATGTTTTTTGTTGTTTTTTCTGACAACTAGCCTGTACTAGCGGCACATATGGACAGAACTGTGCCAGTACCTGTGGTTACTGCAGTGGTTTTGGGTGTGTGCAACAAAGTGACCGGTACATGTCCTGATGGCTGTCAGCCTGGCTTTCATCCTTCTGACCATCTCTGCAAACAATGTGAGTATTCAGAAAAGGACAAATGACACAGGATCAAGGTATCAATGATGTAAATGCTTTACTAAGCAGCTTAAAATGCAAATGAAAAAATCTGATAGGTAGCTCAATTTTTTCTGAAGAAAATGATTGTTAATGATAGTAACAGAGACATTTGAGCAGGTTAGCAAAATGAAGACAGAAAATGCAAAAGAAAGAAGAAAGAAACGACCAGGTTCAGAATCAGGCTCCACTTCAGGCTTGGGTTCAGGGACACAGTGACTGTATTCTGTTTAGGCAATATAACTAAAGGCCATATCCATCAGACATGATTATATATGTGTATTCACACACACACACACACACACACACACACACACACACACACACACACACACACACACACACAGTATGTGTATGTTTGTGCACATGCATATGCATGCATGTCTGTCTGTACTTGCACACATAAACACTCCAGCACTAAGTTGGGGTTTGTAAAACAAGAATTTTATCACGTTTTCTTTTTCACTCAGCTTGTGCTAATAGCACTTACGGACAGAACTGCGCCAGTACCTGTGGTCAGTGCAGTGGTGACGGTGTGTGCAACAAAGTGAACGGTACATGTCCTGACGGCTGTCAGCCTGGCTTTGATCCTTCTGACCCTCTCTGCAAACGTGAGTTGATGAGCACGTTGCTACTCGGAATAAATAGAGGCTTTGTTCGTCCCTTGGCTAGAGCTCAAGGTTAACTAATGGTGATATTTTTGCTTTTGTTACTGTTTTTGCTCTCCATCTCAAGGTAGCCATTTTTCATCTTCAGGGAAATTTTGTTTTAGAATATGGGATTTTAGAAAAAGCCTTTTAAGATCCTTGTGTGCAGAATTCAGGTGTCTAATTGAATTTCTGTTTTTTTTCTTTTTTTTCTACTATACTAGTGCTGCTGCTGTTGCTGCTGCTACTTCTTTGTAATCTTTTTTCTTTCTTGTTCTTGTTGTTCTTCTTTTTTATCTTTTGGGCTCCTTGTGGCAGGAAAAATACTTTTGTGCTTGCATGTTTTACATTTTAGAGCAAACTGGTTGAAGTTTTCTTATTCTTAAAAGGTGGGGAATGAAAGGGGTTTTTCGGATGGCTGGTTGGTTTTGTTCCTT
>JASPKP010000659.1:0-39346 GCA_030674155.1 Stramonita haemastoma
TTTTTTTTTCCCTTCGATATAAATATAATGAAAAAGAATGGATATATTGAACCTGATAAAATTTTTTTAAGTTATGATTCCGATGACCCCCCCGCCCTTAGTTTTTCCTATAAAAAAAAAAAAAACCCCCAAAACAAACCCAAAAAAAAAAAAACCCCAAACCCCCAAAACCCCCAATTTAAATTTATGTGCAGCGCGGATTAATCGGGGGGAAAGTGTGTGGGGTGTGTGGGGGGGTTTTTTGTGTTGGGTGTGGTTTGTGTGGTGTGTTTTTTTCGTTTATTGGGGAGTTGAGGTGCGTTGCGCGGCGCGCGCCGGCGCGCCGGCGTTTTTTTTTGGGGGTGTGTGGTGTGTTTTTTTGGGGTGGGGTTTGTGTACCTACGTGAAAAGCGAGTTTACAGACTTTAAAAAAAACTTATTTTTTCACTATTTTTGTTATTGTTCTTTTCATTTTTTTTTTTAAATTTTTTGAGTCTTATTTTCCGTTAAAGTTGAAACAATTTTTAAATATATTTTTGGGTGGGGTTTTCTTGGTTAATTTGCTTGTTTTTGCTTGCTGTTTCATTTCGTTAGTCTATTTTTGTTCAAGTGGATTTTAGTTTTTGTTTTTGTTTTTGCTGGGGGGTTTTCTTGTGTGCATGGTTTTTTTTCTTTCTTTTTTTTTAAATTTTTAAATTTTAAAATATTTTTATAATGGCTTGATGAAAAAGCAATTTTTCGCTTACTCATTGTACCATCCGGAAATAAAATTTTGATTTGATTTGATTTGATCTCTTTCGATCTTGTGTATTATGAAACTAACAGATACCCCCCTCCTTTTAATGCTGCTGTAAGGTGTGTTTAGATACTGGATTAAATTTTGCATATGGATGAGAACAGACTTCCTTTTAGATCTTATAAGATGCTTTATGATCTAGATCCCAAAGGGGAAAAAATAACTGGGCTACACAAAAACGTACCTGTTTATGTGAACTCGGTTTTGGATTTGTTTGGTTTTATAGGGTTGGAAAATTGTTAGAAAATTTAAAATAAAACTTTCAGGCAACGATTAAATGCTTGCCGATGGCAGCAATGGAGTGATCCAAACAAACCGTGAAAATATCCCATGTATAGACAATTTTATAAGTACCATGATGTCAAAACCTTATCTAAAGCTTGATATGGCATTCATTTGAAAAGAATTATGTCAAAGTTTGACTTGGTGTATCAATTTAAATGTTCATAAGTTCAGATACAGAAACATGATGTTGAGACCCCAGGTTACTATGTCCATTAGTAAGCAACACCTGAGGATGAAGCACATTTTGTTTATGCTGTCCAGTATTAGGGGGATATTGCCAAAAATTGCAACCTGTAAAATGTAGTAGGCAGCCAATTTTTTTTCGACTCTGTCTATTCATGGCGTCAAGCAGCCTGAGGTTTGTGGTAGCCTCACTTTATATTTGTGTAAAGCTTTCAGAATAAGAGATATTTTGTTGTCGTAAGTTATATTTTTTGTGAATGACCTTTTTTATCGGGTAATTTTTGTTGTTTGTTATTGGATTTTTTTTTCCCCCACCAAAATACTAAGCAGTTTTGGGGACCTCCCCTTCACGTATGGGCCAATAGCCTTTTTGTGAATACAATTTCGAGTCGAGATCTCTCTCTCTCTGTCTCTCTGTCTCGCTCTCTCTCTTGTTCCCCTCTTCTGTCTCTCTCTTTTTTTCTGGGGGCTGGATGAAAAAAGTCTTGTAACTTAACTTATTACCCCGTAAAAATAAAAATGCGTTTGCGTTCTCTCTCTCTGTCTCTCTCTGTCTCCGTCTCCTGTTTTTGTCCTCTCTTTCTTTTTTTTCTTTTCTTCTCCTTTTTTCCCCTTCTGTGTGTCTCTCTCTCCCTCTCCCTCCTTTGTCCCTCCCTCACTCTCTCTTTCTTTTTTTCTCTCTCTCTCTTTCTCTCTCTCTCGGTGTTTCCCTCTCCTCTCCTTTCTCTCTTTGTCCCTCCCTCGCTCCCTCCTCCCTCACTCTCTCTCCCCTCTCTCTCTCTCTCTCTCCTCTCTCCTCTCTCTCTCTTCCCCTCTCTCCCCTCTCTCTCTCTCTCTCTCTCTCTCTCTCTCTCTCTCTCTTTGTCCTCCTCCCCCCGCTTTCTTGCTCCCCCTCTTTTTTTCTCTCTGTCCCCTCTTTGGCCTCAATCTCTCGGTCTCTGTCTGTTTGTTTGTTTGTCTGTCTGTCTCTCTCCCCCATGTCTCTGTCATGTCTCTGCCTCTGCATGTCTATCTCTTTCTTTTTGTGTGTCTCTCTTTCTCTCTGTCTCTCGTCTGCCTGTTTGTCGGTCTGTCTCTGTTTCTGTCTGTCTCTTGTCTGTCTCTGTCTCTCTCTCTTCTCTCTCTCTCTCTCTCTCCTCCTCTCTCTCTCTCTCCCCTCCTCTCTCTCCTCCTCTCTCTCTCTCCTTCTACCCCATCCTCCTCCCCCCCTCTCTTCCTATTCTTCTTTTCCCCCTTCCCCCCTTTTCTCTCTTCCCCCAACCATTATGTCTGTCTCTTATGTAAAGCGTTTCTATTTCACTTAACTGCTAGGTGCACATTTATATTTCAGATTTATGATGAAACCTTTGTAAATCTTGTGTATGTTATGATTTTGCTTACTTGACATAAGTAGGGGACTAACTTGCATAATTGTATTCTTATTGTTTCCCTGATCCTTTTTTTTCTCTCCTCTTCCCCCCCTCCTCTTGCTCCTCCTCTCCCTCTTTCCCTCTATTTATTTTCTCTTTTCTTTGTCCATTTCTTCTTACCCTCTTTTAGGAGCTGAAAAAGATACTAAAAAAGCCCGCACCTTATTCCTCTCACCCCTCCCCCCTCTCTCTTTTCAAATGTTATAGCTTTATGCTCAAATCATACGATTGGTTTTATTTATTCACCAAATTTTGATTTTCCCTAGCTTTATACTTGAATTACGCATTTGGATTGATGGTTGATTGATTCACTTTTTTTTTTTTTTTTTTAAAAGAGGGCTGGATAAAACAAGCCACCATTTTGCTTAATCTTTTCCCTCAATAAAAATTTTTTCATTCATTCATTCATTCATTCATTCATTCATTCATTCATTCATTCATTTCCCCTCTCTCCTCTGGGGGTCGGATAGCCTAGTGGCAGAACATTGCGCTGGCAATTTGACGAGCCGGGTTCCGATTCCGGTTTGAGGAGATTTTTTCTCCTGGAGTTAACATCAGGCTGACTCCACTCTCCCCAAAATTCCTTCGGATGAACTTTAAACCGAGCCCCCCGTTTCCTTCCCCTGGTTTTTTTTCCATATTTGTTTTTCTTTTCCAAACATATTGCTTGTGCTTTGGTGTTTATACTCTTTTCCCCAAAGAGGGCTGATGAAAAACAAAATGTTGTACTTAATCTACTAAACTCTGTAAAAAAAAAGTTTTTATTTCCTCTCTGTCTGTCTGCCTGTCTGTTCTGCCTGTCTAGTCTGTCTGTCTGTCTGTCTGTCTGCTGTCTGTCTTCTCTCTCTCTCTCTCCTCTCTCTTCTCTCTCTCCTCTCTTCTCTCTCCTTTTCTCTCCCCTCTCTCTCTCTCCCTTTTTCTTTTTCCCTCTGGTTCCTCTTACCCCTCTCTCTGTGTCTCTGTCTCCTCACCCCTCTCTCTTTCTCCCCTCTTCCCCGGTCGTAGTTCTCTCCTTTCTCTTTTTCTCCCTCTCCCTCCCTCTCCCCTGGTCCTTTTCTGTCTCTCTGTCTCTGTCTCTGTCTCTGCCCTCCTCTTCTCTCTTCTGTTCTCTCTCTCTCTCTGGGATATACTTTTACTACAAAACTGAGTGTAGTTCAAGGAGTCACGAAATTAGTTACAAAAGGAAGGAAGGCAGTTCATGAATGTGCTCGAGTGCTCCGCAATCTTAATGATATTTCTAAACAGACTTACTTTAAGATGTTTGATGCCCAGGTTCAGCCAATCTTGTTATATGGATCAGAGTTCTGGGCACTTGAACACACTGATTCCATCGAAAAAGTTCATACCTTAGCATGCAAACGCTTTCTAGGTGTCTCTCCTAAAACCCCAAATAAATGCATTTACAGCGAACTGGGCAGATACTCTCTTCAGATTAATGCATGCATGAGAGCTGTTAAGTATGGGTGAAATTGTTGCATATGGAATTAAAGAGACTGCCTAAGCAAGCTTATCTAATGCAGGTTAGCATGGATGAAAATGATATTGTGTGTTGGGCATACAGATTGAGAACTATATTAGAAAAATGTGGTTTGGGATTTGCATGGTTAAACCAGAGTGTCGGGAATGAATGGATTTTCTTTTCATTGTTGAAAGAACGCCTTGTGAGAAATTTCATTTGTGACTGGTCTGATGCACTTAACAAAAGCGAAAGGTTTTCATTGAATGCATCTTTTAAATCAAACTTCATGACTGGACCTTATGTTGATACCTTAAAAGTTAAACACTTTCGGGACACTCTTGCCAAAGCCAGAATGGGGTTTCTTCCCCTGAACGCAAATACTTTTCGTTATGCAAAGGATGATCCTTCAGTTTTGCTGTGTAGTTTCTGTAAAAATGAAATAGAAAATGAAATCCATTTGATTTGTACATGTCATAACTACAAAGAACTAAGGTATCAATATTTAGGGGATAATCAACTAGATGAAAGCTTATTTTGTGATATAATGACCAACTATCACTCACTGTTCATGCAAAACCTGGCTCAGTTCATTTACCATGCTGTGAATAAGAGCTAACTAAAAGAAATTCCTGACTTCCTGAAAAACCATCAATCATGTTGGAAGAGGGCCAAAGGCCAGAATCCTCTGTGTGTGTGTGTGTGTGTGTGTGTGTGTGTGTGTGTGTGTGTGTGTGTGTGTGTGTGTGTGTGTGTGTGTGAGAGAGAGAGAGAGAGAGAGAGAGAGAGAGAGAGAAGAGAGAGAGAGAGAGAGAGAGAGAGAGAGAGAGAGAGAGAGAGAGAGAGAGAGCGTGGTGCGTGCGTGCGTGCGTGCGTGTGAGTGAGTGAGTGGAGTGAGTGTGTGCGTGCTGCGTGCGTGCGTGCGTGCGTGCGTGTGTGTGTGTGTGTGGTGTGTGTGTGTGTGTGTGTGAGCGCGCGCACGTACTGCATGGGTGCACATGGGTGGGGTGGGGGTGCATGCGTACAAGATTAACTGTGAGTGTGCCAAAAATTTGAGCGAGACATGCACAAGCGATCATTACATCTTAATTTGTATCACACAATACAATATTATTCATATTCTGTATGCTGATGTGTACAATCATGTTTACTCTTTTTGTAGTTTCTTTTTCAGAATCCAGGCAATCTGTATATTTTTGGAAATTGCATGAGTTAGAGTGGAAATGTTAGGAGTCTGAAGACTTATGAACATTAAATCATTTGAAGTCTTGAAGTCTCTCTCTCTCTCTCTCTCTCTCTCTCTCTCTCTCTAAGTCCTTCGTATGAGACTTTAAACCGAGGCCCCGTGTGCGAACGTACGCAGAACACCTAGCGCACACGTTAAATCCTGTTCCGCCTTTCGTAAGAGTAGGCCATCGTGTGCTGGTGGGAACAGAAATTTACAAAAACTGCATACACACGGGGACTGGATGAAAAAAAGCACGAGTGCTTATTCCATTATCCTCGATATAAAAGAATAATCAAATCAAATCAAATCTTTCTCTCGGGGGGACGGATAGCCTAGTGGTCAGAACATTGAGCTGGCAATTTGACGAGCCGGGTTCGATTCCGGTCGAGGAGACTTTTCTCTGGAGTAAACATCAATGCTGACTCCACTCTCCCCAAAATTCCTTCGGATGAGACTTTAAACCGAGGCCCCGTGTGCGAACGCACGCACAACATCTTGCGCACACGTTAAATCCTGTTCCGCTTTTCGTAAGAGTAGGACATCGTGTGCCGGTGGGAACAGATATTTAGAAAACTGCATACACACTGAGACTGGATGTAAAAAAGCACAAGAGTGCTTATCCCATTATCCTTGATATAAAAGAATCAATCAATCAATCAATCAATCTCTTCTCCTCTCTCTCTCTCTCTCTCTCCTCATCCTCTCTCTCTCTCTCTCCTCTCTCTCTCTCTCTCTCCTCTCTCTCTCTCTGTCCTTCGGATGAGACTTTAAACTGAGGCCCCGTGTGCGAACGCACGCAGAACACCTAACGCACACGTTAAATCCTGTTCCGCCTTTCGTAAGAGTAGGACATCGTGTGCTGGTGGGAACAGATGACATTTACAAAAACTGCATACACACAGGGACTGGATGAAAAAAAGCACGTGTGCTTATTCTATTATCCTCGATATAAAAGAATCATCAAATCAAATCAAATCTTTCTCTCGGGGGAACGGATAGCCTAGTGGTCAGAACATTGCGCTGGCAGTTTGACGAGCGGATAGCCTAGTTAGACCTTGGTCCCTCCGTAGACCCCCCTCCCCCCCCCTGGGGGGGATTTATGGGTGCATTTTTCTGAAACTGTTTATTTTAACGTTTTATGGTATATGTTACCCTCATGTAACCAGGTTATTACAGGATATACAAGCAATTCAATATGGTAACCCTTCAGAAGGAAAATATTTAGGGGGTGTGGTTAATTTACATTATTTATATAAATATATTCTTACACGTTCATATCAAATTTGGTACCAAAATAAAGGGTATTAAACAGGCTATCAACATATGTTAATGTCACTACTGCACACAGGAACGCCTGTCCCATATTTTAAAAACAAAACAGAAAATTGAAATGAAAACGCCGTACAATCATGTCCTGCCTTCAACATCTACCTGCCAAAGTGTATAACGTTTATAGGTGTGTGTGTGCGCGCGCATGCTGCGTGCGTGCGTGCGTGCGTGCGTGCGTGCGTGTGTGCGTGCGTGCGTGCGTGCGTGCGTGTGTGTGTGTGTGTGTGTGTGTGTGTGTGTGTGTGTGTGTGTGTGTGTGCATGCGAGTGAGTGTACATTCGAATTTGTTAAAACTGTAAATTGCTGTTGATTGCTTGTGTGTTGTGTAGGTCGAATGCAAGCGCTTTGATTTGTTTTTACAAGATATAGCGCTATACAAGTTCCATATATTATTATTATTAGTATTAGTATTAGTATTATTATCATTATTATTATTATCATTATTATTATTATTATTATTATTATTATTATATTATATATTATTATTATTATTATTATTATTATTATCATGTTCAGTGACAGGGTGGTGGATGGTGCCATATAGTCCACAGTAGACTGATTCTTTTCTGTCCCTTCTCCTGTGAGTGATACCCACCCTCCCCATCCAGGGACAAGTTGATTTCTATTTGTGGCCCGGAATGTGGAGAAAAAACCCCACCAAAAATCAGCAAGTTGAGCTTTGTAGACTGCCTCTGTGTTTGAGAAATGAGTTTCCACAACATGCAACTTAGGTTCTGCCTTTACTTTTGCAAAGCATGGAGGAACATCATGTGGCTCAAACTGCACTGAGCATTGGCGGTCCTGATAATGAGGAGAGGTTCTGTCTGAGACAGAAAAGTGTCAAGCATTGTGTCCCCAGTAACCTCTTGAATGACAATGCCATGAGTGGAGTGGGTGGTGTTGGCTCCTGATGGAGTTTCTTCGTTCAGGTCAAAGTTATCCCGACAAAAATGGATAACCTTGTTCTCTGTCAAACTCACTGTTGAAGGAAGAAGACTTGCCCACTGAAGTACAGAATTGGCCATAGCAGTCTCAAGTCGCACAATGGTTTTGTATCCAGCAACATGACCAAACCTATTCAACAGACTTATGATTTCAGAGCTGCCAGTTACATGTCTGACAGACATTCCAAGCAAAACATGTTTAGGCATTTTCCACTTCCCTCCTGTCACAGATTAGCATATGTCCTGGGCAATTAAGGATGCCAATCTGGTGGTTTTGGGTTGCTCCATAGAACTACTCTTTCCAGATAGCAGTGTTTTCAACTGCCTGACCCTGGGCAAGTTCATCACAATAAACAAGATCACTGCGGTGGTTCGGAGCCCAGAATTGAATTCTGAAGCCAAAATGTTTCATTATTTTTTTCTTTCAGTTTGTAAGTCTTGTATCCTGGGTTGTAGAAGTCAGGAGAATGTTGTTGCATGTATTCACAGTACTTCTCACCTAGCATGATCATTCTCTCCACCTGTGAACCTCTGATTATTGCATTTTCATCATACTCGCATATGTACTCAAATGCCCTCTCGTATGCCTGTAGCCGCTCAGTAGTTTTCTGGTCTGTTGATGTTTCAGCATGCCTGTCTTCACATCTCAGATAGTCTTTTCTACAACCTTCGTGGTAGTGAGCTTCACGTACTACAAGATCTGTATCTTGATAATGAGTGAAAATGTCATCTAGTTTAGTTTTGGCTGCATCCTTTATAGACTGTTCTGCTGTCTTGGTGATACATTTTACAAGTTTTCCAAAACATGGAACCCCTTTTGAAACTTTCTTTTTAAATTTCTTCTTGCAAAAAATGCAACTGTCTTTTGGAAGCAATGGGCCTGAAGTAGCGACAGTCCTTTAGGTTTTGATGTTCCTGCAACCTCTTCACTACCTGTCTCATGCTTTCTTTTCCTGGCAAATTTCACACTTGTAAACTGTGCATAACAGCTTCTGTGATAACCATGGCATGTAAAGTCAAGGTCTCTTGGAATACAATTACAAATCTCATCTAGTCTATGACATGCCACATCTGAAGAACGTCTCAAGTGAAGAGACTTTTAAATAGTTTTTTTGGGTGCTTTCTTCAGTTAGTGAAGTCACAGTCTTTTCTGTTATTTTGGAAATGAATTATACAAGTTCTCCCACCCCTGGAAGTTTTTCTTTTGCACTTAAGTGTACTTTTAAAGGTCACTGGATGTTCATCTGCCATGTTGAAATGTTCATTTTATACAGGAAACGTCACATGGGGAAGATGAAATACATTTTCAGTGAGAGACTGCACAGTTGCCAGTGACTCCACTCTCCTCAAAAGTCTTTCGGATGAGACTGTAAACCGAGGCCCCGTGTGCGAACGTACCCAGAACGTCTTACGCACACGTTAAATCATGTTCCGCTTTTCGTAAGAGTAGGCCATTGTGTGCGGGTGGGAACAGATGAAAATATTTACACAACTGCATACACACGGGGACTGGATGAAAAAAGCACATGAGTGCTTATTCCATTATCCTCGATATAAAAGAATAAAATAAAAATAAAAATAAATAAAATAAAATGACCTGAAACATGATGGTTAAAATGGATACTAAAAGTACTACTCAACAGTTTGCCTTATCCCCAACGTTTGTGGTGGAGGACGCGGAACTGAAAAGAACAACGAATTATGACCACGCCTTGTTCTATTTTTAGATGTATGTTATCGTGTGTCACTTGAATGTGCTGTGGTGTGTGTGTGTGTGTGTGTGTGTGTGTGTGTGTGTGTGTGTGTGTTTTGTGTGTGTTACACGCGTGCACACGCGTGCGACTGATCTGCATATTATGTGTAAATTCTTGAGGAAAAAAAAAAGAAACTCCAAAAAATCATAGACTCAAAGGGCTGTGGTTAACACATCCTCTTCGTTAATGATACTTATGGCTGTTGCAGTACTTACTGTGTGTTACAGACATTCTCTGATCAATAATAACATCTTGATCTAGACTTATTTGTGCATACTTTGTGGAACATACTGATAGTTGGATACATTTCTGGCACCGGACACACAAGGCGTGAGATGAGAAAGTGCCGCTCAACTGATGGTGAGAGAACGGAACAGCGCTCGGCTGTGGTTGAGTGGTAAGACAGATTTCAGCTGCGTGCGGTTCGGACAGCCGCGCATTAAAGTCATCACTGTAGTTTTGTTTTAAATAGGTCAGCAAAAAACTGTGCCTATATAATCGGGAAAATTATACTAGATGCTATTCACAATAAAATTATGAGAAGTTAAGCCAGATTTTGTGCAATAATCGCAGTGTGAACATCCCTACCCCAAAAACCTAAATATAGGGCGCAAAGAGGGAAAAATGCACTGTTGATACACCTCTCACTCCTGAAATAACCTGTATCCCAGAGGGTAACATGTCAAATGTTTCTACCAACATCATAAGCTTTCAGAAAAACAAAGTCAAAAATCCCCCCCGGGGGGGGAGGTTTCCCTCTCCTAGATCATGGTCTAAGTGGTCAGAACATTGCGCTGGCAATTTGACGAGCCGGGTTTGATTCCGGTCGAGGAGATTTTTCTCTGGAGTAAACATCAATGCTGACTCCACTCTCCCCAAAATTCCTTCGGATGAGACTTTAAACCGAGGCCCCATGTGCGAACGCACGCAGAACATCTTGTGCACACGTTAAATCCTTTCCGCTTTTCGTAAGAGTAGGCCATCATGTGCCGGTGGGAACAGATCACATTTACAAAACTGCATACACACGGGGACTGGATGAAAAAAAAAAGCACAAGAGTGCTTATCGCATTATCCTTGATATAAAAGAATCTCTCTCTCTCTCTCTCTCTCTCTCTCTCTCTCTCCTCTCTCTCTCTCTCTCTCTCTCTATATATATATATATATATATATATAAATGATCTGCAGCTTTTCATTACGAAAGGCCAGTATGAACTTTTTGCTGATGACACTTCTATTCATGCCTCTCATTCTGACTTGGAATAACTTATTTCTTTACAAGAAAATACCAGTCAATTATTTACATGGACTGAGCTTAACCATATGTCTTTAAATGAACACAAAACAAAATGCATGACAATTACCTCTCGACAAAAGCGACAAAACATCTTATTTCTCATGCCTCATTTTTATCTTGGTAATAACACTATCGGTGAAGTTAACACTCATCGAGTATTGGAAGTCATTTTTGGTAACAATCTCACCTGGTCATCGCACATTGATAGCCTGTGCAAGCGAATCTCACAAAAGGTATATCAACTTTCAAAAATTAAACATTATTTAGATCTCAATGCTCATAAACAATTTTATCATGCACATATACAATCTATCATTGATTATGGCTCAACATTGTATGACTTAAGCAGTGGTAATAATTCAAAACCTCTTTCAAGGATTCACAAGAGTGCTTTTAAACTCATACTGTTAAAATCCTCTAGCTTGTCACCTCAAGATGACATTAAACTCGATATCCTGCCCTTAAATTACCAGTTCGAATGCAACAAAGCTGTTACAATGTATCGAATAATGAACGGACCTGCTCCAATTACTGTGACTGCGAGATTTCCCCTCAACTAGTCAAAATACACGAACAATATACTGATTCAGAAACCAAGGATTGACATGTACAAAACTAGCCTTCCTACTCAGGAGTTTTATGGAACTCGTTGCCATAATGCATAAAAAATGCTGGCAGTATTTTGTCTTTAAAACGTGCCTATAATGCATTCATTGAGAAATCAATCTATTGAATAGTTTGTATTTCCTGTCTGTTCTGCTACTATA
Organism: Stramonita haemastoma; assembly: GCA_030674155.1. NCBI lineage: Eukaryota > Metazoa > Mollusca > Gastropoda > Neogastropoda > Muricidae > Stramonita > Stramonita haemastoma. Next base: position 11,428 of record JASPKP010000659.1, read on the forward strand.
ATGCTAATCTAAAGACTCACGTCAAATACAAATGTTTCGTTAGTTGAAGCGTATTGATCCAAAGCATTGCATATATCATGTTTTAAAGTGGTTTTATTGTATAATTATCGCTACAGTGCATCCATTTGTCGCACATTTGCAGCATGTCTGTGTTGATCTGATATTCAGCTGTCTGTGTTGATCTGATATTCATTCAGCTGTCTGTGTTGATCTGAAGTTTAGCAGTCGGTGTTGATCTGATATTCAGCTGTCTGTGTTGATCTGATATTCAGCTGTCTGTTTGATCTGATATTGAGCTGTCTGTGTTGATCTGATATTGAGATGTCTGTGTTGATCTGATATTGAGCTGTCTATGTTGATCTGATATTCAGCTGTCTGTGTTGATCTGATATTCAGCTGTCTGTTTGATCTGATATTCAGCTGTTTGTTTGATCTGATATTCGGCTGTCTTTGATCTGAAAGTTAGCTGTGTGTGCTGGCCTGAAATTTAGCTGTCTGTGCTGACCTAATATTCAGACGTCTGTCGTAGCTAGTGTTTCCACACAGATTTGATAAGAACTGCTAGCTGCTTGGGTTCAAGGGTGCAGCTGCACTGCAGTCTCTGTGGACCAGCCCTGCAGCAGCTGAGTGCAGTGTGCACTGGGTCATCATAGTAAAATCCTCATATCTTTTTTGTTTGAAGCCCATTTCTTATGAAACTATGGCATTGTGTGGGTAAATGACTGCCCATTATATGCGTGCATAAAAATTTATATTGCATAAAAAAGAGTATGTTAATTATGGTGTCAAATTACGCAATTGCTCTGATTTTAAGTGGTGATCCCACTGATGGGCTTATGATTTTTACACAATGTATGCAACAAATACAACACAACAACAACAAAACTATACAAGAATCTCAAATAAACAGGGACAAACATAGGTACTATACAAGTTTTCTTCCAGCATGCATCAAATGTAATATAATCAAAGGGAACCACTGAACTGTAGACACGACACTGTCACAATAACGATCATGGAATATACAGATAACATTTCTTCCCTAGTCCAAGAAAGTTCCTGAACTTTTCTACACTACTTTATTCATATGTACAGAATGTTTTCACTTCACCAGGTGGCTTGTAGTTCATTTTCATGTAAACAGTTGGTGTTTATCGTAGCGGTACTCACAGTACCAAGGCCACGCCCCTCCCCAGTCACCCCCCCCCCCTTCCCACCCCTTTTAGCTGGCCTATCTCGCTCCTCGAGCGGCACACAGTGAGTATCACGAGACTCAAAGCTCTCACGATCTCTATCCAAAACACGATCTTTATCGGCAACGTAATAACTCTTTTAAAACTTCTGTTACTTCGTCAGCAGTGAAAGTATGATGTACCAAAGCCATACTACAAGTATATGACACGTAAAACAACAATAAACACAACAAAAACACGCTCAATTTATATGCAAATTAGCTGTGAACGATGTGCGACCAACGTGGCAGCTAAAGCCAACAAGCTAAAACGACCATGTGAGAATAGAACAGAATGGGAGGGCGAAAGTGAAAGTACCTGCTGTGGTACGGATTAATCAATCCGTACCCCGTCCAGGGGAGATGATCGCGTGGTACGGATTAATCCGTACCGAGGTAGAAAGTGTTGTGCGTTAAATGTGTCTTGACAAAGGTTTCCTGTTTTTCGTGTCATCTGCGAGACTGGAACCCAGCCCACAGCTATACCTGGATGGGGCAACGTTCGGCTTCAGACGAGATTTGAACATGGACCCTGCGTCTCTCTCTCTCTCTCTCTCTCTCTCTCCTCTCTCTCTCTCTCTCTCTCTCTCTCTCTCTCTCTCTCTCTCTCCTCTCTCTCTCTCTCTCTCTCTCTCTCAGTTTGACGACCCGGCTTAGAGTCTGGTCGAGGGGATTTTTCTCCTGGAGTTAACATCAGTGCTGAATCCACTCTCCCCAAAAGTCCTCCGGATGAGACTATAAACCGAGGCCCCGTGTGCGAACGCACGCACAACATCTTGCGCACACGTTAAATCCTGTTCCGCTTTTCGTAAGAGTAGGCCATCGTGTGTCGGTGGGAACAGATGACATTTACAAAACTGCATACACACGGGGACTGGATGTAAAAAAGCACAAGAGTGCTTATTCCATTATCCTCGATATAAAAGAATAAATCGAATCAAATCTCTCTCTCTCCCTCTCCCATACTCTGTCCCTCTCTCTCTCTCTTCCTTCCCCTCTCCCTCCCTCCTCCACTCTCTCTCCCTCCCCCCCTCCTCTCTACTTTCTGTCTCTTACTCGTATCAGTCTCTGTCCTTGCCCGCCTCTATCTGGTCTCAATCTCTCTCATTGCTCTCTCTCGTGATCTGTCTCTCTGTCTCTGCTCTCTGTATCTCTCTCTCCCTGTTGTCTGTGTGTCTCTTCTCTTTTCCAGTCTCTCTTTTTCTCCCACCATCTCTCTCTCTCTCTCTCTCCTCTTTTTCTCTCTCTCTCTCATCTCTCTCTCTCTCTCTCTCTCTCTCTCTCTCTCTCTCTCTCTCCTCTCTCTCTCTCTCTCTTTCATCGGCAGTACAGTCCAATAACTATGGCGTACCCCAGGGATCTGTTTTAGGACCTATTCTTTTTTCTATATATATATATATAAATGACTTACCCCTATCTCTAAACACACAGTGCGTGTTATTTGCAGATGATACAACTATCCATACCAATCATTCTCAATTGAATGAAGTTACATCTGCTCTGCAAGAAAGTATTTACTGCCTGCTTTGATGGTCAGAGTTAAATCACATGAGTCTTCATCCCCAAAAAACTAAGTACTTAATTATAACTCGACAAAAACGACAAAATCGTTCAAACAATTTTACGGCTATCTATATTAATAACAACAAAATTGATGAAGTAGATCATCATAAAATTCTTGGAATTACAATTGAGTCTTTCTTGGATGTACCATATCTCTGCATTATGCAAAAAAATATCGAAATGTGTACACCAGTTATCTAAAATAAAGCATTTCTTAGACCTCAACGCTAGGAAAATGTTTTTCAATGCATATATTATATCCCATATGAGTTATGCTTCAACGATTTGGGATTCGGCTAGCGCAAATGTTCTCAAGCCATTGTTCAGTGTGCATAGCAAGCTCTAAAACTTCTTTTAAAATCTTCATCATGAACCATTTCTGACTATAAAGCACTTGACATTCTTCCATTAAGATCCAAGCTTAAGCATAACAAGGCAGTGTTTATGTATAAAAGCATGTCTGGTTTAGCTCCCCCCTTGCTTCAAAACAGATTCATAATCAATGTCAATCGTCATGCCAATAAGATAATGGTGCCACTTCCAAGAATTGACTTATTTAAATCCACTGTCACATATTCTGGTGGTACACTGTGGAATGAGATATCAGCCCTCAACCTTTACAAAGCTTGCAGTGTTTCTATTTTTTTAAAAGTCTATCGCGTACATCTTATGGACAATATATCACTATTTTGATGAAATGGATTTTATTTTGCAACACCATTGATAACTAACACCATGTAATTTTAATCATGTGTAAGTATTATGTCAACTCTTAACCCCCCCCCCCCCCCCCAATACTTTTGTCCCCTCTTTATTCTTGCCTCCTTCTCTTTCTCTCCCCCCTCCCCTCTCTACACCCCTCTCGCTGCAGGGTTTGTCTTTTGTCTCTGTCTGTCTTCCTGCCTATCTCTCTGTCTGTTCTACTGTCTCCCTGTCTGTTCTATCTTTCCTTCTGTTGTCTGTCTGTCTGTCTGTCTGTCTGTCTTGTCTGTCTCTCTCTCCCAAAGTGTATACAGTTGACTAAAATTAAACACTTCCTTGACTGCCATTCAAGGAAATTATTCTTTCAAGCTTATATACAATCCTCAATAGACTATGCCTCAACCCTATGGGATTCTGCCAGTGCAAATACTATGAAACCCTTATCAAGTCTGTATAAACGTGCTCTCAAACTTATCATCCTGAAGAAAACAACATTACTTGAAGTGGATTTCACTCAGTTAAGTATTCTCCCCCTACAACAAAGACTAAAATATAACAAGGGCATCCTGATGTTTAAGATAATGGCAGGAGCTGTCCCCACATCCTTAAGAGATAAGTTCCCAATGAATCATTCCAGAAATACTGAAAAGCCAAGTATCCCAATCCCAAGAATAGACTTGTTCAAGTCCAGTTTACTATACTCGGGCCCTGTACTGTGGAACTCCCTTCCCGATTCAATTAAACAGCACCAATCATTGTCGACCTTCAAAAATCACTTAATGCACTTGATGCATCAAAACTAATGAACCAGTACTCATCCTGTTGGATATATATAATTCTCCCCCTTTCTCTCTCTTCCTCTGTGTGTGTGTGTGTGTGTGTGTGTGTGTGTGTGTGTGTGTGTTTATATGTATCTTATCATTGTGCACTTGTAACTGATTTCAAAGAGTAAATTTTTAATATTTTATTTTCACGTCACATTTATCATATGGTATATTCTCTATATATGCATAAGTAAAAGATAGGGAGTGCTAAGTGATGATATTATTGGTCAGTTGAAAATTGTGCGCAACACTACCTGGCTAAAAATGTACTGTGTACTCTCTCTCTCTCTCTCTCTCTCTCTCTCCTCTCTCTCTCTCTCTCTCTCTCTCTCTCTCTCTCTCTCTCTCTCTCTCTCTTCTCTCTCTCTCTCTCTTGTTGCCTAAACATGTTACCATCCATATTGTGAAATACCTTATTCACTATTTGTACTATTTAATAATCATGTGTTGAATGCAGTTGATTTTGTATAATCTTTTAATCTTCAAGTAAGCTGAATAACTATGTCCATCATGATTACAAAATGGTTATGAACATAATTTTTATGACCATAAATGCATAATCATAAGATTTCAGGTACTAGAATATGTATGTCCTAATATATATGCCTTATAGCGGATGGATTCCTTTTGTGTTCCGTTACATGACTTTATTAAAATTAGGCATATACATCCTTTAAAATGAAGTTTATTGATGACATGAGCGCGAACTTGTGTGTGTGTGTGGTGGGTGTGTTTGGGTGTGTGTGTGGGAGGTGTGGGTGTGTGTATGGGTGGATAATTGTTTTTATTTGTCATCTCCCCTTGTACTAAGATATTATGATTTGCATGACTTTTTTGTCGTTGTTGATAGGTTGTACCTCAAGTTTTTGATGTTTTGTTCTTGTTTTTTTTTTTAACTTTGCTGTTTGCTTTTGTTTCTTCTTTTTTATATGAAGTATGAATGTAAAAGAAAGGATAATATTGTCACCTGATATGATTGTTTGACTTTTATCATTCTTCTTTTTTTATGACTAAAATTTTTTTTTTAAACAAAAAAACAAAACAACCCACCACCTCAAGTACATGTGCGCCTGCGGATATGTGCTTATAAATATAAGTGTGAGTAAGTGTGTGTGTGTGTGTGTGTGTGTGTGTGTGTGTGTGTGTGTGTGTGTGTGTGTGTGCATTTGCGCGCGTGTGTGTGTGTGTGTGTGTGTGTGTGTGTGTGTGTGTGTGTGTGTGTGTGTGTGTGTGTGTTGTTGTTCTTCAGTTTAATGTCTATTCACATAAGTGATATTAGACAAAAAAACAAAAACAAAAAAAACAAAACAAAAAAAACAAAAAAACTTGTAAAAACTTTTAACCAATGGTAGAAACAAAAACACAAAAAGTGAACACTAAACGCTGAACAATCAATCAGAACTTTTTAGAAAATTAAGAAACAGCACGAGATTAAAGTCTCTGTCTCTAAACAAGCTACTAACATGTTCATATGCACTACAGTAAACTGTCAATTGGACTCTTCTTCAGCGATAAGGCAAGTTCACACAGCATCACACAGTTACTTAAAATACTGTCCAGAGAGTTCTCACGTGTGCTGGGAAGACACTGTTTTAAAACGGGACAGTTAAAAAGAATATGACTGACTGAAATCGTCCCATCACATATGCAACGCACATTTTTAGCATACTTCGTTCGGAAGGCATTTAATTTAAGTCTATTTATGAGACAAATGACCGATCTAAGATGCAATTTATCCAGCCCAAAACGTACACAGAGAATATGGTTAAGGTCAGAAAAGGAAACATGATGATTAGAAAATCCAGCGTCTTCTTGTTTTTTTCTTACATGTTTCCAGCATGCATGTTCGATCAAAGTTGATATTTCTACTCAGAGACCTAGTGCTATTGACCTGTCGCTTATCTCTCCCACTCTAGTTCCTTACTGTACATGGGAAACGCAGAGTGACACTCTGGGAAGCGACCATGTACCAGCTGTTATGACATTGTATGATGAGTCAGACCAAACAAATGACGTCAAAGATTCTGTTTCAAAATATAACTTTAACAAGGCTGACTGGGATAAGTTTCAGTCTCTCTTAAGAATGCAAGAGACTAGCACTTTAAAAGATGATGATATCGACATATTTTATCTAAGATTTACAGAAGGTATTCTGAGGGCTGCTGATAATTCTATACCCAAATTTTCTTCCTTGAAATCTAAAAAACACACAGGTAACGTTTGGTGGAATGAAACGTGCCAGAAAGCAGTAGACAAAAAGAAAATAATGTTCAAAGCCTACTTGAGACATAGATCCTCAGAAAACCATGCGCTTTTGAAGAGGGCTAATAAAGAGGCTGACAGAGTTATAGCTCAAGTTAAGAAAGATTTCTGGTCTGCTTTTTGTAATAGAGAGGTTAGTAGTCATAAAGACATGCAAAAAATATGGAAAAAGTTTAATGACATGAAGCATGGTGTAAAAGTACCCATCTATCCAATTAAATATAAAGATAAAGATTTCCCTACTAATTCAGACAAAGGGGAAGCTTTTGTGGACATGTTTGCACACACAATGAGTGATGCAGGTCTCTCTCAAGCACAAACTGTCTTCAGAAGTACGGAAATGCAGAAAGATATATATAAAGATCCCATCTCTGATAATTCACACATAATAAACGCTCCGATTACATTGCAGGAGGTCAGTGATGCTATCCAATCTGTAAGCAATAAGAAAACATCGGTGGGAATCGATGCTATATCTAACGAGATGATGAAACATTTGCCAGAAAACTGGATTTCTTTGCTTCTTGATCTATTTCAGCAATGCTGGGCTAAAGGTTTGCTCCCCATGGTGTGGAAACAATCTATCATAGTTCCAATTTTAAAACAGGGAAAACCCAAAGAAGACAAAAATAGTTACAGGCCCATTGCACTCACTTCACACGTAGGAAAACTTATGGAAAGGATTATATTAAACAGATTAGTGCATTACTGTGACAAAAACAAAATACTTCCTGTTGAGCAGGCAGGCTTTCGAAAAGGCAGATCCAGTATAGATCACCTGGTAAAACTAACCACACATATCAAGCATCAATTTGCCCGCAGAAAAAACGTTCTTGCTACTTTTTTCGATGTGTGTGTGTGTGTGTGTGTGTGTGTGTGTGTGTGTGTGTGTGTGTGTGTGTGTGTGTGTGATATTTGTATGTGCATTTGCGTGCGAGCGTGCATGCGTGAGTGAGTTGCGTATATGTATGTATGTATGTGTGTATGTATGTATGTATGTATGTATGTATGTATGTATGTATGTATGTATGTATGTGTGTGTGTGTGTGTGTGTGTGTGTGTGTGTGTGTGTGTGTGTGTGTGTGTGTGTGTGTGTGTGTGTGTGTGTGTGACCTACGTGTAGGAGTGAGTTTTATGTGTATTATTATCATACTATTATTACTATTGTTGATATTATTCTTATTGTTATTATAATCATTGTATTATCTTTACTTCCTTTTGAGTTCATTTTGTTGTTATGAGTTGTAACAATGTTGTAGCTAAATATTTTTGGGTGGACTTTTCTTGGTTGCTAAGCTGTTTATTTCATTATGTTCCTTTGTTTGCTCTTTATTAACGCTTCTCTTTTCATCTATAATCAAAATCATTTTATTGTGACTTCTGATTTTCGTCTTCTGAATGAGTGCATTTTTATTACCTTATTATATATAATGTTCTTATTCCTTTATGTTGTTTGGTACTGCATATAGTTTTACTGTTTAGTATCTTTTTATCTTGATGTTATCCCTGAAAAGGGCGGGGACTGGATGTAAAAAAGCACATGAGTGCTTATCTATTATCCTCGAATAAAAGAATTTGTCTTGTCTTGTCTTGTCTTGTCTTGTCTCTCTCTCTCTCTCTCTCTTTCTTCTCTCTCTCTCTCTCTCTCTCTCTCTCTCTCTCTCTCTCTCTCTCTCTCTCCTCTCTCTCTCTCTCTCTCTCCTCCTCTCTCTCCTCTCTCTCTCTCCCTCCCTCTCTACCTCACTCTTCCTCTCCCTCCTCTCTCTCCCATTCTTCTTTTCCCCCTTCCCCACCCCTTCTCTCTTCCCCCCACTATTTCTGTCTGTCTCTTATGTAAAACGTTTCTATTTTCACTGAACTGTCTAGGTGCACATTAGATCTCAGATTTATAATGAAACCTTTGTATAATCTTGTGTATGTTATGATTTTGCTCACTTGACATAAGTAGGTACTAACTTGCATAATTGTAGTTCTTGTTGTTTCCCTGATCCTTCTTTTTCTCTCCTCTTCCACCTCCTCTTGCTCCCCCCTCCCTCTTTCCCTCTATTCTCTTTTTCTCTTTTCTTTGTCCATTTCTTCTTACCCTCTTCAGGAGCTGAAAAAGATAACAGCCCGCACCTCACCCCCCCCCCTCTCTCTCTCTCTCTCTCTCTCTCTCTCTCTCTCCCCCCCCCCCCCCCCCCCCTGAGTGGCTTCCCTTGCTTGGCTTCCAGCAAGACGTGGTTTCTAAAGTGAGGAAAGAAATTTCCTATTTTCTACCAGTAAAACCTCCAGTATGCCAGTGATAGGACTACCATCTTCTCTAGAAACAGTTTTGAATACCTTTCTGCAGGAAATGTCTCTGACATCGTATAAAATCGACGGCAGAGAGAATCAAACTGTGATAGTGTTGCGCCTGTCACCGGCCCACCGGCATCCTGCTACACACAGCCATTGTGACAGTGTTGGTAACAGTGTTGTTTACCGTAAGAAAGGGGCAGCGCAAATTGCTAGGGACAAAAAGAGAGTGGAGACACATAAGGTCAGTGTCATAAATAAACAACATGAACATTCTGTCTCCCCTTCCGATTTGTTTCTCCCGACGCCCCCAAGTTTATTTTACAACACCGAAAATAAAATGGCCATGGACACATTCAAAGGTGACACGCCCACTGGCCCTCCTCGCGCTGCAAAATCCGCACGTGCAACACGGCAAGCCGTCTCCTCTCCCTCATGCATGCCTGATGTTGACCCCGTGTCAGTGACAGTGCAACCGCACGAATTGGCGCTTGAAGACTGGAGTCTCGACTCTGACACGGACAAGAATACTGACAATGAAGAAGTCATATCTGTGAGCAGTGACGCCCCAGCAGTGCCGCCTGTGACACTGACAGAGCACAGCTCTACGGAAGATGTGACAGGGAACAGCAAGAGAGCAGAACCACTGGAAACGAATGCCGAAAGTGCGACTACCATCGACAAAGCAGGAGGCGGCTCCACTGTGTCCGGCGAGGATCGCAGGGAATTGATGGAACTTCTGCAGCAATTTGCAGACACAATGAACAGGGCTTTGATTCATTGGAGAAAGCAAATGAAGACGGGAGGGCAGCTGAAGACAGGAATCTTCCCGACACGTCCAGTGACCAGCCAGCAGTACAACCACATGGCTGATGCCGCTCTGTGACAGTTCCTCGGTCCTTGCTACGACATGGGTTGTTACCAGTGACATCCACACAAACTATTGCAAACAATACCGCGTTTCGGTTACCAATCGCGAAGAATCCTTGATATTGTACAGTTTGAAATTTTGTTGTATCTTCCGATTTCGGTCCCCTCCCCCATCTACCCATTTGTGAAAGGGTTGAAAAACCTAACACAATAAATCTTTGTCATTGTCATTGTCATTGTCTCCCCCCCCCCCCCCCCCCTCTCTCTCTCTCTGCCTGTCTGTCTGTCTGTCTGTCTGTCTGTCTGTCTGTCTCTCTCTCTCTCTCTCTCTCTCTCTCTCTCTCTCTCTCTCTCTCTCTCTCCTCTCTCTCTCTCTCTCTCTCTCTCTCTGTCTGTCTCGTGTCTGTCCTGTCCAACCGTCTCTATTCTGTTGGTTTATGTATGTTTTACATGATGTAGTTTCCCCGATATTCCCTGACATTTTATAGCTTTATATTTTGATTGGCAGACTGATTCACTTGTTTTTGACTTTCATAGCTTTGTGTTCAATAGAACGGTTGGTTGAGTAATTCACTGGGTGTTGTTGTTTTTTTGTTTTTTAAATGTTATATCTTTATGCTCAAATCATGCGATTGGTTGATTTATTCACCAAATTTTGATTTTCATAGCTTCATACTTGAATTATGCGATTGGATTGATTGGTAGCAGTATTTTGTCTTTTAAACGTGCCTATAATGCAGTCGTTGAGAAATCATGCATTCATTGAGGAATGAGTTAATCTAGTGAATAGTTTGTATTTCCTGTTTTAATGTTTCGTTAGTTGAAGCGTATTGATCTAAAGCATTGCATATGTCACGTTTTAAAGTGGTTTTATTGTATAATTATCGCTACAGTGCATCCATTTGTCGTACATTTGCAGCACGTCTGTGCTGATCTGATATTGAGCTGTGTTGATCTGATATTGAGCTGTGTTGATCTGATATTGAGCTGTCTGTGTTGATCTGATATTGGTCTGTCTGTGTTGATCTGATATTGAGCTGTGTTGATCTGATATTGAGCTGTCTGTGTTGATCTGATATTGGTCTGTCTGTGTTGATCTGATATTGGGCTGTCTGTGTTGATCTGAAGTTTACCTGTCTGTGTTGATCTGATATTGAGCTGTCTGTGTTGATCTGAAATTGAGCTGTCTGTTTGATCTGATATTCAGCTGTCTTTGATCTGAAAGTTAGCTGTGTGTGCTGGCCTGAAATTTAGCTGTCTGTGCTGACCTAATATTCAGACGTCTGTCGTAGCTAGTGTTTCCACACAGATTTGATAAGAACTGCTAGCTGCTTGGGTTCTTTAACGTGCGTTAAATGTGTCTTGACAGAGGTTTCCTGTTTTTCGTGTCATCTGCGAGACTGGAACCCAGCCCACAGCTATACCTGGATGGGGCAACGTTCGGCTTTAGACGAGATTTGATCATGGACCCTGCGCATTCATGGTCAGTGTTTACTCCCGAACCACTGTCCGTCTGTCTGTCGGTCGGCCGGTCGGTCGGTCCGTCCGTCCGTCTGTCTATTTCTCTCTACCTCTTTCTGTGTGTCTGTCTTCCCTCCCTTTCCGTCTTCTCTTTCTCTCGCTGTGTGTGTGTGTGTGTGTGTGTGTGTGTGTGTGTGTGTGTGTGTGTGTGTGTGTGTGTGTGTGTGTGTATTTTTATATATTTTATATTTAATCTTTTATATCGAGGATAATGGAATAAGCGCTCTTGTGCTTTTTTACATCCAGTCCCCGTGTGTATGCAGTTTTGTAAATATCATCTGTTCCCACGGCACGTGATGGCCTACTCTTACGAAAAGCGGAACAGGATTTAACGTGTGCGCAAGATGTTGTGCGTGCGTTCGCACACGGGGCCTCGGTTTAAAGTCTCATCCGAAGGACTTTCGGGAGAGTGGAGTCAGCACTGATGGTAACTCCAGGAGTTAACATCAGTGTGTGTGTGTGTGTGTGTGTGTGTGTGTGTGTGTGTGTGTGTGTGTGTTGTGTGTGTGTGTGTTGTGTGTGTGTGTGTGTGTGTGTGTGTGTGTGTGTGTTGTTGTTGTTGTTGTTGTTGTTGTTGGTGTTGTTCAATTTAACGTCTGTTCACTCTAAGTGAGATTAGACGAGAAAAGTGGAAAGTGTAATGGAAGTAATTGAAGTGAGTGGAAGGGGTGGAAAGAGAAAACGTCATAAGATAGCATTAATGGTGGTATTTTTGTACGCTTTAAAAAAAAGTTATAATAATACCTTAAAAACAGGAGCAAAATTGAAACTCAACAAAGTAGGAACATTTAACGATAATAACGTAACTACAATAAATATTCAAGTGGGCTGTGCAATAAGCATCCAACAATGGCAAAGGCTTACTTTGAATTATCAAAAACATTTTCCAGAGACTGCTCAGAAAATGCAGGCAAAAATGGTTTTACAATTGGGCACTCAAATATGATATGAGTGTTTGAAATCTGATCTGCACACAGACATCTGACATTTTTGCAAAATTTAGTAAGGAATGCATTTAATATTTCATTCTAAAATATAATGAACTTAACCTTCTTACAGTTAGAAAGCTTAAATCTTTTTGAAAAGGAGCCATATAACAAGAAATATGGGCAGTAGTCAGACGACTCTTTAAAGACCGTCCCTTGAATTGACCAGATTCTTTTAACTTACCCCATGATGTTTGCTCTAATATACGGTACCTCTCTTGTATACATAAGGGAACATGCAGTTCTATCGATCCCATTTCACGTCTTGCCCCCTTTTTTGCAACTCTCAGCCCACTCGTTTGAACAAATTCCAGCGTGAGAAGGTATCCAACAAAATGAAACAGGAATACCTCTTTAACTTAGGAGGTGAATGAAGATCTGGGGATTTCAGAACATACAATACCGACTTCGAGTCAACACAGAGTATGATCTGAAAGAAGAAACATGGAACATCATGAATATAGATAAGAGCCATAAGAATTGCAATAAGTTCAACAGTAAACACTGAAATGTTTACCAAGATAGTACGATTTTTCTACTTTAAGTGCTGGTATGACGAATGCAGAGCCTGTGTCATGATTTTCTAAAACTGATCCATCTGTACAAACTTTTAAGTAGTCAGAATATTTTCAATATCGGACAGGGCATCTGCAACCATGACGTTTCGATTTTCCTCCTTTTTTTCATTAGTATATTCTATATCAGAGTCCATGCGTGTTGAAGGTCTCTCACCTAAAAGCGCTAAATATAGAAAAGTTGAAGAGAACAAAGAAGAATATAAAGACCCAAGTTCTGATAATACTGATTGCATCAATGCCCCAATAACAATCAATGAAGTAAAAGACGTACTGTTTTCTCTTCCGAATAAGAAAACGTCTGTTGGATTAGACGCCATATCTAATGATATGCTTAACCAGTTACCAGAAAACTTCATTCTTCTTATGCATAAACTTTTCCAAAAATGTTGGACTGAAGGTGTGATGCCAATGAACTAGAAACAGTCTATTATTGTTCCCATTCATAAGCAAGGAAAGCCTAAAACTGATCCCACTAGGTATAGGCCCATAGCACTAACTTCTAACATTGGTAAGCTTATGGAGTCATTCCGATGAGACTGTAAACCGAGGCCCCGTGTGCGAACGCACGCAGAACATCTTGCGCACACGTTAAAACCCCGTTCCGCCTTTCGGAAGAGCAGGCCATTGTGTGCCGGTAGGAGCAGCTGACAAAATTATAAAAAAGAAAACCAGCATGCACACAGGTGTCGTGTTTAGACACCATCCCTGTGGAAAAATCGAGGAGTTGGAGTCCCAGGGTGGCTCGGGGCTATATATGGCAACGTTCTGGTGGCTCCTGCGACGGTACTGGAACCATTCGTATCGGTCATTGCCTTTCCAATGGATCATTCCAGTGGCGTGGAGAGGGGGGAGGGGGGGTCTGCTGCATGGGTAACAGCTTCCCCTCCATACTTACTTACCCAGGCTTTGCGCTCTAAAGACTAGAGCGCAACTCCATAGTCTTCCGAGACTGATGGGCTACTCCTACTCCTCCTCCTCATCCTCCTACTACCACCACTACTACTACTACTACTACTACTACTACATACTACTACTACTACTACTACTACTACTACTACTACTACTACTACTAAGCTTATGGAGAGAAAATCATTCTTACGAGGCTTGTGTATTATTGTCAGAAAAATAAGGGTGTGTGTGTGCGTGTGTGTGTGTGTGTTTGTGTGTGTTCTTCAGTTTAACGTCCTTCCACTAAATAGTGATATCAGACGTGTGTTTGTGTGTGTGTGTGTGTATGTGTGTGCGTGCGCGCGCGCGCGCGTGCATGAGTGCGTGCGTATGTGTATGTGTTTGTTCTAAAGTCTATCAAAAGGTGATTTAAGGCAGGTTTATAGGAGGTGAAAGACGCACGCACGCACGCACGCACGCACGCACGCACGCACGCACGCACACACACACACACACACACACACACACACACACACACACACACACACACACACACACACACACACGAACACACACACACACGTGATTATCTTAAAGTTTTTACTGACGGTTCTGTAGTTGAAAGTGGGCAGGCTGGATCTGCTTCTGTAGTTTCAACAATAAAGATAGAAAAATCCTATCATATAGGCAAAATTATTCTATATTTACTGCAGAACTTATAGCTGTGTTAATGGCTTTGATTTTTAAAAATTAGATTTACCAATGAATATGTATGTATAAGGTGTTTTGCATTGATTCTAAATCTGTTTTGCAAGCACTTAAAACTTTTAGCACAAAAGTAAGAGGAGAATTAATCATTGAAATTCTAATCTTGTACACTTTCTTTCTTTACGAGGTACTACCATTGCCTTTTGCTGGATTCCATCACATTGCGGAATTCATGGAAAAGAATGGGCTGACAGTTCCGCAAAAGCTGCTGCAATGGACATTGATGCTGAAGATAACAACACCTCTAAATCTTCCACTTAGTAATCAGGAGGGCAACCATTTACTGGAGAAAGCTTGTTGGAACCATACTTATAATTTATGAAAGGATTCTTCAAGAACAGTCATTGAGATGTGACAGAGTGTGCCATTATTATAACAGACTGTTAAGAAGCCTGATATATAGATTTCAAATGGACGCTTTTAGAACTAAATTCTGTAAAGAAATAAGATGTAAATGTGGCTCTGATTTATCACCTAGACATATAATTTTTCACTGTAAACTACTTCAACGCTATTTTCATAGTACTCTCATAAATACGTTTTCAGTAATGTCATATGAAAAATTATTGGCCGATAATGTGATTATGTTTGAAATAGTCAAAAGTTTAGTTAAAAGCCCTGTTGAAGAATTTTTGTAAATTTTCTGGTTAGAGTTTGATTTGTTGAGGACTATACCCCCCCCCCCCCCCTTCCCGTTTTTCTTCAAGAAATAGATTATATGGGTCTGAACTTGGGTTTAAGATTGATAAGGGATAGACACATGTAGGTGAGGTTATTCTATTCATTTTACTTTTAATTCTCTGTCACTCAAAGGGATAAATACATACACATCCACCTTAGTTACTAAACCCAAACCTACATGCATACTTGCACGCATGCACACTTACACACACACACACACACACACACTTACACACACACACACACACACACACACACACACACACACACACACACACACACACACACACACACACACACGAGTTGGCACACGCACGCTCACACATAACTTGCTCATATCCACATGTAGGCACGTACACTGACATACATACTCACACACTCGCACATAACACACTCACGCAAACAAGTGACACAATTTATTTTACATTTGTTTTTCGTCTAATATCACTATGAGTGAAGAGACGTTAAATTGAAGAAAGCTACACACACACACACACACACACACACACACACACACACACACACACACACAACACACACACACACACACACACACACACACACACGTACGCATGCGTGCGTGCGTGTGCACGTACGTGCTCACGCGCGTGCCAGCACACACACACACACACACAACACACACACACACACACACACACACACACACACACACACACAATTGATTTAAGTTAAACGATGGTACCTCCCCCCATTTTTAGCATTTGTGAGTGTGTGTGTGCTAGTAGTCTACATTCCTTTAAAGTAAAACCCTTTGTGTAGGTGCACGTGATGTTGCATACACATCTACAAGGTCACGGATGGTTTACGACCACGAGACAACACGAGTTCAAGGGCGAAACACGAGTTCAAGGGCGACAACTTTGTAGTGGCTGCCACCACGTCAGGAGGCTGCTGTGATCTGTGAGTTACTTTTTTTTTTTTTTACTTGTGTTTGATATGATGAAGGCAAAATCTCTCGTCCCTCCACAGTTTGAAGCAGTGCAAAATTGTGAACAATTGAATTACTCTCTGGTTTTTGGAATAGAGGTACAACCAGACATTTTCCAAACATAGATTTGAGCTTTGTTTTAGATGTACATGGTTTGAATCATATTCGTACATAAATGTTTTTCTCTTCTCCAAAAATGTCTTTCAAAATGAAAAAAAAAACGCCCGTAATCTCGCACACCCCCCACACGTATTACCCACTAGACAAAGAAATCATGCTGAAACAGATTGTAAATGATGGTTCTAGAAATGTATGGAGGAAACGATGCACAAGTATTTCTGGCGTTGTTATCAGTGGAGGTGACGAGGAGAGGTTTTGCCACTATAGGCCACATGGGCAGGCACAACAACTAGTGTACATTGAACACTGAAACAGGCACAGCACCTATCTTCGTTATTCCAGTCTCCTATCATGTGAAGAAAAGGTAACATCCATTTTGATGTAATTTCTTTTTAAGCTCTTAAAGACATTTTGGACGGAAAAACGGATGATTAAAAAAACGAGTAAATGTTTTGAAAAGAGGAGAGTGGAAGAAAGAAGATCCGTTAGGTCTTTTTCTTTTGAAATTGTGTTTGTTATGGCAGGTAAAAGTAAAGAGCAGTTCCCGAAAATGCGTACACTCAGCAATCTTAATTTTTTTCCCCCTCAAATTAATAAAATGACGTACCTTTGAATTAAAAAATGTACAAAATCATTTACCAGTTGAAAACAAGCGCAGTCAATGTCAGATAATAAGCAAAGTCACTTGAAACTTGTTTCAAAAGAAAAGTTAGAAACCACATTCTCTTTCGTGTGCTATAGGTGCATTACATTTTTATAATTGAAAAAAAAAGTATGCAAATTTCTCAATAAATAGGTTGACCATGTCGTGAAAGATGAAATAGTTTACCGGGACTTTGCATAAGGGAGTTACCCAGCAGTTTTTTTCCGATTCTTTTTTTAGACGTATCTTTAGGAAAACCATTTGCCATATTTTTGCATACCCTATAGAAAGTTGGGAATAAAACGTAAACTATATCACAACTTTTGTAAATTTGACTAGAATTTCTGTGTACGCATTACAAGGTTTCCTGTTCAATACATTTACCTGTCATCAATGATAAAAGGCAACCACAGCGACGGCCAGACAAGTGTGCGCCTGCACGACGACGGGATAAACCAAGGTACTGTGTGCAACATGCATTCAGTGCACGTAAAAGAACCCACAGCAAGAAGAGTTGCCCTGGAAAAATTCTATAGAACGAAAGACAGGACAAAGTTGTGTGCAATACAATGTATGTGCACCATGATGACGGCTGATACATGAGGATAACGACGATAACGGCTGATACATGAGGATAACGACGATAACGGCTGATACATGAGGATAACGACGATAATGGCTGATAATGAGGATAACGAAGATAATGGCTGATACATGAGGATAACGACGATAATGGCTGATACATGAGGATAACGACGATAATGGCTGATACATGAGGATAACGACGATAACATGAGGATAACGACGATAACGGCTGATACATGAGGGTAACGACGATAATGGCTGATACATGAGGATAGCGACGATAATGGCTGATACATGAGGATAACGACGATAATGGCTGATACATGAGGATAACGACGATAATGGCTGATACATGAGGATAACGACGATAATGGCTGATACATGAGGATAACGACGATAACGGCTGATACATGAGGATGACGATAACGGCTGATACATGAGGATAACGACGATAACGGCTGATACATGAGGATAACGACGATAACGGCTGATACATGAGGATAACGACGATAATGGCGTGACGACAGCGTGACCAGCTGTACACAGGTGTGGACAGTCAGTGAGTACCTGAACTAGTGACCCCTCTCCTGTCTTTTCTTCATAGGAGGTTTTAGCTTTTAGCTGTCAAGGTGGACATGAGCAGCACCCAACATTTCTGTTTCCTAGGCAGAAAAAGGCAATACTCCAGCTTTGCTGTGCTGCTTACGTCCACTTTTCCAGCCCCGTTGTTGTGTTTGTACCGCAGGAAAGGTCTGCTTGCTTTCTGTCCCCATCAGCAACAGCAGCTTGCCTTTGCCGCTGTCTGTCGCCACTACCCCCAACCCATTTTACCATTAATTTACTTTTGTGTAAAGCAAACCAGCCATTTGATTTGGGCACTGCTGAGCTTTATTTTTCCCAGTATCGAAAAAATCTGAAATTTTAGAACATTGAAATTCACACAGGAAAACGCTTTCCACACACATTTTGGATGTGAAATTGAGGGGATGGGTTTTGGTAAGAAGGAATGGCAGATCCTCCCTGTATGGACCTTGAGTACAAGCACAACGTGTGTATTTGGCAATTGTGATTTTGTGCATCGGATGTGTTAGTAATATGCATTGTGTTTCGCGTGTAGCAATATTCATTCCACAGCTTGAAATCATATTGCAGAGCTGTTTACCTATCCGATTTAAGCTGACTCATTTCGCAGTTATACCAGTTTAGAAGCTCAGATTTTCCGTGGGTTTATGACGCCAGTTCAAGTATATGAGCATGAAGTTCTATAACGTTGTGATTCGATCACTCCAGCAGGGTGGATTTGTGTCCAACAAGGTTCAAAACAGCAAAGCTAAGCAGACACTGTGTATCAAATTCGGTGTAACTGACGAAAGCACAGTTCAGAGTTTAGGGAATTAGAAGAAACAAGTGATAAATAGTATCCACCTGAAGTTATTATCGGGCAACACAACACACACCACGCACGCACGCACGCACGCACGCTCGCTCGCTCGCTCCGAATCAAAGTATAACACTATCAGAAGACATAGTAGTATGATGGTAACTTGGATATTACGCAGATGCTCTCTGATCAGAACACATTTGGTGCACTCGTGCACGCACACACTCTCTCTCTCTGTGTCTGTCTATGTGTGTGTGTGTCTCTCTCTCTCTCTCTCTCTCTCTCTCTCTCTCTCTCTCTCTCTCTCTCTCTCCTCTCTCTCTCTCTCTCTCTCTCTCTCTCTCTCTCAGTGTGATGGTATTTTGGACATTACGCACAAAAGTGTTAGTGTTAGATACCGTCCACTCAGAGCGAACTTGGCATAGACACACGCACGCACGCACACAACACACACACACCACACACGACACACCACACACACACACACACACTCACACACACACACACACACACACACACACACACACACACACACACACACACACACACACACACACACACACACACACACACACTTGAACATTTTCAGTAATTTCATCTTATAGTCAAGTTAACACATACTCGTTAGTTCTCTTCACGATGGCACTGTGCTGTCTTTCTTCGTGAGACATCCCAGACCCCCAAACCAAATGGTAGCTATTGGCCATGGTTATGACTTGACAACTGTGTTGAGAGAGAGAGAGAGAGAGAGAGAGGAGAGAGAGAGAGAGAGAGAGAAGAGAGAGAGAGAGGAAGAAGAATTTATCTAGGGGTGAAGGGATTGAAAGAGAGGGTGAGTCCATAAACATTGTTTATAAACAAAATATAATTATTTGGTAAACTTTTTACTCGCCTTGTGTCCAAAAGGTTTGAAACGAATTTGGTTACCGGCCTTTCTTTCTTAGAGTTAAAAAAGGTGATGCGTATTTTCTGTTCGACTGATATCTTGAAAACTTCGAAAAAAAATCCATCGCTTTGTGGTTTATGAAAAGAGTGCAGTAAGTATTGCATAGTCCACCATTAAAATGAGTACAGAAATGGAGTGTTCAGCCGACTGGCTTGCTGGATTTCATAGAGGTTTGGGGTCTAGACAGACAGGTCAGTTGACCAGATTTTTTTTAAAGATGATTTATGCCGAGTTGAAGTCTTCCATATTTTGTTCGATATTCTACCTGTGATAATGAGAACTGATAATGAAATATTTGAATCGAATTGTATCTTTTGAAAGTAAAAGAAAAGGTTAGAGCCCGGCGTGTGCAGCCCGACAGTTTCGTGACGTCAGCTCGACCCTTCACCTCGGCTTCTTCAGTTCGAAGTTCATTTTCTTCCTAAACGGCAACAGCTACATTTTATTTTTCATGTGAAACATAACTGAAAGCAATGCTTGTGATTTGACACTGTGACGAGCATGAGCCTTGTATTTTGCCGTCGGTGCCAGAAAACGTGTGATGATTTGGCAGCTGATTGTCGGTGTTACTTCCTCGGTCAGTGCCGGCTGTCCAACCCTCCTGTATGCTCCTGTTGCCCCTGTCAAGGACTTAGAGAATGGTAAACTCTGCTTCACTTTTGGTTTTCCTCTTTACCTGTGGGACAATGAGGAACGATTGTATTGATCAAGAATAGACCTGATGCCAGAGGTCTAAGAGGAACGGGTCTATCAGTCAAGGTAAGACACTTTTTTTAAATTCAAATTATGAAAACCATCTTCTTGAATAATTATTCTTTAGGTTATGGTTGAGATAAAAAAAAGACTTCCGCCGTCTGGGAAGACTGTTTCACAGGGTTTACAAAAAATAATCCTGTGAAAGGATTATTTGCTGCTAGAAGCTAGTACCAGCAAATATCAACAAATATCAACTTCCTTCTAAGGAAAGAAGGTGGCAGGATGGTTAAGACGTTCGCCTGCCAACAAGTGAACCGTGAGGTTCTGGGTTCGTACCCAGCCTCACCCTTTCTTCCCAGTTTGACGAAAAAATCGAACTGAATATCAAAGTCATTCGGATGAGACTATAAACCGAGGCCCCGTGTGCGAACGCACGCAGAACATCTTGCGCACACGTTAAAACCTTGTTCCGCCTTTCGGAGGAGCAGGCCATTGTGTGCCGGTATGAGCGGATGACAAAATTATATTAAAAAAATCTCAGCATGCACAGAGGTGTTGTGTTTAGACACCATCCCTGAGGAAAAAAAATAATAGGTAGGCGCTGCACTTGTGGCGACGCACTCTCCCTGGGGAGAGCAGCCCGAATTTCATGCAGAGAAATCTGCTGTGACATAAAGTGGTATAAAATATAAGATAAATAAATATAAAAATAAAACAATAATAATTTTGAACATTTTTGCAATATGTCTGTGTGTGTGTGTGTGTGTGTGTGTGTGTGTGTGTGTGTGTGTGTGTGTGTGTGTGTGTGTGTGTGTGTGTTATAACCAAAATGATATTTATTGAGGGTAAAAGATTCAAGTTTACAGAACTTTTTTTTTTCATCGTGTCCACACTAAAAATAGACTTCAAAATTATTCAAAAGAAAATGTTAACCTATATTAAAAAGAAACACAAATGAGGAAGACTTTTTTCTTTAAAATCGAGACCACAAAATATATGATAAACCAAGACAAAATGAAAAGAAAAATGTGGACTGAATATCTGTACATCAGATGTTTTTGAAAACGTTTCTTAAAAACTTTTTGTTTTGAAGGAGGTAGCTTTAATTTAAAGGGAGGCAGATTGTTCCATCGTGACCTTAAGTAGGCCTGTTTTTTATTGGAAAAATTTTCCACAATTTTCTTTGGAGCTTTCCCGTTTAATATTATTGTACATATATAGACATGTGTGTGTGGCGTGCGCGTGTGTGTGTTTTCCTAGTTGTGTAGTCTGCATCCCCTTACAGTAAAATCCTATGTTTAGATCACATAACTGTGCATTCCCAAGCCACGGGATAAAGTACGATCACAAGGCAACATGATTTCAAAGGCGACAACACTGGGATGGGTTCCTTCACCCCAGGAGAATGCTGTGAGGTGTGTCATTTTTCTTCCTTTGTTTTTTATTTTTATTATTATTATTTTTTTTTTTTTGGGGGGGGGGGGGGGGGCTCTTTGTTTCGAAATGATGAAGGCAAAAGCTCTCACCCCTCCACAGTTGTAAACATTGCAAAAATGTATTGTGTATAATTATTCTTGTACTTATGTTACTCTTACTCTTTAATTCTTTACTCTAACATGACTCTTGTTATGTAATTCTTTACTCTTATATTACTCTAATCTGTAATTCTTTACTCTTACATTGATCTTACTCTGTAATTCTTTACTCCGACATAACTCTTATGTAATCCTTTACTCTTACATAAGGCTACTGTTACTCTGTATTTTTTCCCCTCTGACATAACTCTTGTCATGTAATTCTTTACTCTTATATTACTCTTAATCTGTGATTCTTTACTCGTACATTTGTCTTACTCTGTATTTCTTTACTCTGACATAACTATTGTAATTCTTGACTCCTATATTACTCTTTTTTTGTATTCTTTACTCTGACATAACTCTTGTTATGTAATTCTTTACTCTATTACTCTTATTCTGTAATTCGTTACTCTTATATTACTCTCACTCTGTAAATTCTTTACTCTGACACAACGCTTATGTAATTTTTAGCTCTTAAATTACTCTTAATCTGTACTTTTTTACTCTAAAATTACTCTTACTCCTACATTAGTCTTATTCTATAATTATTTTTTCCCGTGACGGTACAGCCAGAAAACGTTATCAGGGAAATGTTTACAGCTCTTTCTTAATATTAGAAGTACACACTTCGTTTTAAATTCTCTTTTAAAAAATGTTTGTATTTAGAGAAAAAAACCTCGGATAAGATAGCGCCCCCCCCCCCCAAAAAAAAAGGGGTGTCGTGCTACACACATAATGATTTATTATACTTGCTTTGCCCTGTCAGTAAAGCTTTCATTTATTGTCATAATTGTTGTTCTCACACTCTCTCTCCCTATGCACGCACGCACGCACGCGCGCACTCACACACACACACACACACACACGCACGCACGCACACATCTATCCATACAAGTATTAATACCCACACATACCCCTACATACTTATGTTTTGAACGAGGCACGAAGTACCGTCTGTAACAGTACACATCCAGTGCGTACAGGAACTGATTAGAAGTCTGTAACAGTACACATCCAGTGCTGACAGGGCACTGATTAGAAGTCTGTAACAGTACACATCCAGTGCATACAGGAACTGATTAGAAGTCTGTAACAGTACACATCCAGTGCGTGCAGGCACTGATTAGAAGTCTGTAACAGTACACATCCAGTGCATACAGGAACTGATTAGAAGTCTGTAACAGTACACATCCAGTGCGTGCAGGCACTGATTAGAAGTCTGTAACAGTACACATCCCATGCATACAGGAACTGATTTGGAAAGTCTGTAACAGTACACATCCAGTGCGTGCAGGCACTGATTAGAAGTCTGTAACAGTACACATCCAGTGCGTGCAGGCACTGATTAGAAGTCTGTAACAGTACACATCCAGTGCGTGCAGGCACTGATTAGAAGTCTGTAACAGTACACATCCAGTGCGTGCAGGCACTGATTAGAAGTCTGTAACAGTACACATCCAGTGCGTGCAGGCACTGATTAGAAGTCTGTAACAGTACACATCCAGTGCGTGCAGGCACTGATTAGAAGTCTGTAACAGTACACATCCAGTGCGTGCAGGCACTGATTAGAAGTACTCGGGATTCATGCACCCATAGCAGGCAATATTTTGGGACAAGCTTGTACACAGCATCACTGCTATGCCTATTGTGTGGCTGCTGTTTATTTTTGCAGTATGCTGTCGACACTGATGAAAGTGTATTCTATGACGTGTGTAAGCCTACATGAAAACAGTTAAACTTGGTTTTTGGCGGACATGGATCATATTACTTTCCATTTGTGTGTAAGTATAGATATAATGCACAGCTGCAATCATATGACTTTCCAAAAGAGGTGGTCATAGGATTTCATTTCTCAGGTTTTTCTGGTCAGGATCTAGTTTTAGTTCAATATAATGGC
Organism: Stramonita haemastoma; assembly: GCA_030674155.1. Lineage (NCBI taxonomy): Eukaryota > Metazoa > Mollusca > Gastropoda > Neogastropoda > Muricidae > Stramonita > Stramonita haemastoma. The sequence continues at coordinate 35,373 of JASPKP010000659.1, forward strand.
TGGTGTAGTAGTTTAGATTTCTCCTTTTCCTGAGTCCAGTAGTTCCTGAGAACAACAGCTTGCTAAATGAAGATTAGTGGCTTGATGTATTATGCTAAAATGTTTGCGGTTTGAATAGAAAGCGCGTGCCACTGACTGGAGACTTGTGTGCAGATCAACAAGATGGGCGACCCACGACAAGCAAGCCAGTGTGTGATATATCGTGTACCAGGAAAAAAACAGCCGGTAAGTATGTGCCTTAAGTAGGAGTTTAAGTGTATACAAGAGCTAAACTCGATGAACAAACAAGCAAGCTACCACTTTAACTCGGCACTGTTTGAGTATGGAATCAATGCCATACATGTTTGGCTGTTTGGTGTTTTGTGATACAATCAGTCAATCGGTAAATCCAATCAACCACTCACTCACTCACACGGTCGATCGATCTGTCAATCAGTTATTCAATCAATCAGTCAGTCAAAATGTGTATTTAATTTGAAAAGTTGGCAGTAAAAAAATGATGAAGTACTTTAACCTAGGCCCAGCTAACACTCACAGGGAAGCAAGTTGAGCGCCGTAAAAAATAATTCTTGTCGGAATGCTACCCTGGCGAAAGCACAGTATTCTATACTGTGTGTGGTGTGTGTGTGTGTGTGTGTTCTTCTTCTTCTTCTCATTGGTTTAATGTCCGTTCACTACAAGGTGATTTTGACAATGGTACATTCACGTTAAGAATGCACTGAAAGGGGATGAGGGGAAAAAGTGAAAGGATAAAGAAAATAATGATGATGAAAAAGTTTATACAATTTCATTTATAGTAACTGACCTAGTGGTGACTGGCAAATACTTGTTGCAACTGATATTAGGACATGCGACTCGGAATCATACAGAACACTTTGGAAATTTCCGTATTTTTCCCTTAGATCTATCCCTTTGCTTTTATACGAGGCAATGAGCACAGGGCAATCAAACAGTATATGGTGGACTGATATAATAGCAGAACAAGTACAGAAAACATCTTTTGAATATTTAGTTTTCCAAGCATTTAGACGTAATTTATGAATTATAATTTCTATATTTCGTGGGCAACACAAACGATTTAAGTGAAATCTAAAAAACTTTGAAGATACAGAGTTTGCAAGAATTGAAATAATTTCAAATGAAGATAAACGCAGACCTATACTATTAATCATCATGTCACTTGTACACTCTGAAGCACCGCGTTTTGCCAGAGAATCTGCCATTCATTCCAGTAAAGACCGCAATGTGATGGCACCCAGCAAAATGTTATCCCAATACCTTTAGAAGCAAGAGAATGCACAAGGAACTTGATTTCAAAAATAACATCATTTCTCAGTTTAGAGTCCCAATGTTTTAAAGCCAGTAAAACTGATTTTGAATCAACACAAAAAAGGACATTGTAAATCGCAAGAGAAATATTTGAAATATAATTTAGCGCCATAAGAATTGCGAATAATTCAGAAGTGAATATTGTAAAACCTTTTCCCATGCAAAAAGGTCTTTTTTCTTTTAAGTCAGGTATAACGAATGCAGCCCCGCACATGCCCGATTCTAAGACAGATCCGTCCGTGTATACTTTCAAATGGTTTAAATACTGACAATTTATATGATTTTGAACCTCAGTTTTGAGTAGGTTTTGATTAGTGTCCTTTTTTGTTTCTGTGTAGTCAATATCAAAATTTGCATATTTATGTTCCCATGGTGGAATCTGGGGAACTACTGGTAAAACTGGTACGTTTGATATATCGATATTATTTTCCTTCAAAAGGTCTTCAGTATAATTTCTTATTGGCTGCAAAAAGGAGATATTCCTAGCTCTTTTTGGATAATCCTTTTGATTAATAAATATTTCATCGCGAACAGAATTTGAAATAGCAAGACTTCGAATGACATATTTAGAGACAGATAACATTCTTTGCTCAGAAAGTGGAAGTAAATGAGCTTCTGTATAAGTTTTTAATGTACTGGCATGAATCGGCACTCCTAGAGCTATTTTAATTGCTTTGCTATCCACACTTTGCAACTTTTTTAAGAGATAATTTGGAGCAGAAAAATACACTTCTTGACCAGAAATGAGTTTAGATCGAATTAATGAAACAGCAAGATGCATGAGTGTTTTAGTATCCTGACTCCACGGCTGAGCACTCACAATCTTTAAGAAGTTTAATCGTTTCCTGGCTTTTAAAATCAAATTTTCAATATGCATTTTCCAGTTTAACTTGCTAGTTAAATGAACTCCCAAGAATCTGGCGTCTTGTTTGTATTGAAGTGTGACCCCATCAAGCGTTAATAACGGTAGTGTTTGGGGGGTTTTCCCATTATTAAAAAGAACTAGACAAGTTTTTTCTCCAGATAACTCCAATCCATTCTCTTTCATGTAATTACTAAGTTTATTCAGTTCAACCTGATAAATCTTTTGAACACATTTTATCACTCTACTTTTCGTATTCTTTTTAAGAGAAGTGTTGATCCACATGGCAATGTCATCTGCATACTGAACAATAGTCGTATTTTTTGACAATGCCTGAGGAAGATCATGAATTAAAATAGAGAATAATAATGGTGCCAAAATTGCTCCCTGCGGTATTCCCATATCAACAGATTTAAAGTCTGAATATACACCATTCACTTTGGTACAGATTGATCTTTCAGACAGAAAATCCTTTAAGTATTGAAACATTATGCCTCTAACGCCGATATTTTTCAATTTGTATAATAACCTCGTATGCCAAACCCTGTCGTATGCTTTCCTAACATCAAAAAAAGTAGCTAGTGTACTCTTTCGTTTGGAAAACTGCTTTTTAATATCATGGGTTAACTTTACTAGGTGATCAGTTGTACATCTCCCTCTTCGAAAACCAGCCTGGTTTATAGGAATTATATTGTTTTTTTCACAATAATGCCATAGACGTTTTTGAACTATTTTTTCAAGTACTTTTCCAACATGAGAAGTGAGGGCAATTGGTCTGTGTGTGTGTGTGTGTGTGTGTGTGTGTGTGTGTGTGTGTGTGTGTGTGTGTGTGTGTGTGTGTGCGTGTGTGTGCGTGCGCGCGCGCGCGCCGCACGATCTCTCTCTCTCTGTCTCTCTCTGTCTCTCTCTGTCTCTCTGTCTCTCTGTCTCTCTGTCTCTCTCGCTCGCTCGCTCGCATGCACGCACGCACGCACGCACGCACGCACGCACGCACGCACGCACGCACGCACACACACACACACACACACACACACACACACACACACACACACACACACACACGTATGCGTACGTGTAAAAAATCGATCTGTTTACACTGCGGAACTAATGGCAATTCTAATGGCTTTAAACTATATCAATGAACTACCTTTTCTTGTCAACCAAATTTTATTTTGTGTCGATTCAAAATCAGCCCTACACTCACTTAGATCTGTTTCAGTAAAACCGCATTCTAATATTGTGACAGAAATTCATCATTTAATACATTGTCTTATTTTAAGAGGAACAGATGTGAGTTTCTGTTGGGTTCCATCTCATCTGGGCCTTTCTTGCAATGAATGGGCAGATCGCGCCGCCAAAAGGGGTGCGAAACAAGAGAAAGGATCAATAACTTTAATGTATCCACTCTCAATCTCTGAGACTTACAATCTGTTGGAAAAAGAATCCAAGAATGAAGTGAAATTATTAGTTAAAGATTTTGGTAGCATTTCTAAACATCATATTGTAAAGACTTATAACTTTAAAAATATGGTCTTGAATTTTCACATTATAGTATAGTGAAGCTCAGACAAGTAATTCTCGCTACTTTATAGACTAAAGCTAAATGCATTTAAAAACAAAATTTGTGACAGGTGTTACGTGCTGTTGTGGTGAAAACATTTCAAGTTTTCATTTGATTTTTGAATGTAAAGTTTTAAAAACATATTTGCCCAATATTCCCGATTGTTCATTTGAAAATGTTTTCAGTGATTTTTCATTAATTTTTTAGAATTTTTTTTGATGT
>JASPKP010006593.1:2500-7500 GCA_030674155.1 Stramonita haemastoma
TCAGGTGAACAGATACACACTCATCCCCCCTTTAATCAAGGCTGCTCTGGTCGGTCATTCAGGTTGATGGGGGTTCAGATGGGCTAAGGTAAAAGGTAAAGGTAAAGATAAAGGTAAAGGTAAAGGTGTCCCATAACCTGTGTGGTCATAGGGGAGCGAGGCGTCAGAGACCTCAGCTTCTCTAGGTAAAGGTAAAGGTGTCCCATAACCTGTGTGGTCATAGGGGGCGAGGCGTCAGAGACCTCAGCTTGTCTAGGTAAAGGTAAAGGTGTCCCATAACCTGTGTGCTCGTAGGGGAGCGAGGCGTCACAGATCTCAGCTTCTCTAGGGGCCAGCATATTGAGAGCGGCGCCCATCTCCTCTCACTCCCTGCTTTACCTTCCCTGACCCTAAAGAGGGCAGGTACCCATTTACAGCTGGGTGAACTGGGGGACTGTACTGAAGCCAAGGCGCGCAAATGGCCACCTCTTCACTAATTAACCCCACTGGATGCTGCTAAACATTGGCTTGGGGAAAGAGAATGCTCTGACCACTGACACCACATATGGGCTAACTAACTAACTAACTAACTAACTAACTAACTAACTAACTAACTAACTAACTAACTAACTAACTAACTAACTAACTAACTAACTAACTAACTAACTAACTAACTAACTAACTAACTAACTAACTAAGTAACTAACTAACTAACTAACTAACTAACTAACTAACTAACTAAAACTATGGCATACTGCCCAGTTCATTCAGCATCATTCTCACCAGCTGAGAAACACGTCTCCGTTAAATTCTTACACATGCTGAATTAGGGAGTGAAGCGAAAAGTCTACTTGTTATGGAAAGTCCGTTTGGTTGTTGTTTTTTTCTGAAAATACACCCCCCCCCCCCGCCCCCCGCCATCCTTGGCTTCTTTTACGTCGCCCCCTCCCTCCCCTCCCTCCCCTTCTCCTGCCCTTGTCATGGAAGTGTGTTAAACGTTAGTGACAGAGCCAGCTGTATGTGACACAATTGTTTCCCCTTGTTAGATAGAGGACTTGTCAGGTCTGCAACATAGTGCTGTCATCTGCAGCCAGACCAGGCATACAGCGATTCTGCCACAAGGAAAGAAAAGAGCCTGTGTGTGTATGTGTGTGTGTGTGCGCGCGTGCGCGCGCGCGTGTGCGTGTGCGAGCGTGTGTGTGTGTCTCTGTGTGTGTCTGTGTCTGTGTGTCTTTGTGCGTGTGTATATCTGTGCGCGTGTGTGTCTGTGCGTGCGCACACGCGCGCAAGGGTTGCCTAATGCCAAGCAGTGTGAAGCGGGGTTGTCTTTCAGTGACATTTGTTTTGGGGAGCATTGACACAGGACCTGGCCTTTTCCCTTCAGTCAACACAGGGCCCACATTCCTCACGTGCTTCCTGACACCACAGTGTTGATAGGAGCTGGTTTTCCTCCCCTCCCCCTCCCTTCCCTTCCCCTCCCCCTCCCCTGACCTTTCTCTTCAGGATGAGTTTGCAGTCAAAGTCTGGAACTGTCAGCCTTGACATTAGCACATAGAGACTGATTTCTGATGTGATCGGCACTCCTTCACATTGCTAGGATGGAACACTGTGTGTGTGTGTGTGTGTGTGTGTGTGTGTGTGTGTGTGTGTGTGTGTGTGTGTGTGTGTGTGTGTGTGTGCGCGCGCGCGCGCGTGTGTGTTGTATGTGTTGTGTGTGTGTGTGTGCGTGCGTGCGTGCGTACGTGTACACTATACTTTATTGCTAAGTCAATGAACAGATAAGAAACGGTCGAAAAATGTCTGTGTGTGAATTTATCACTGTCAAATATGTTTGAACATTGTGGTAATTACATCCTGGTGTGAATGTATCACTGCCAAATATGTTTGAACTTTGTGGTGATTACATTCTGGTGTGAATTTCTTACTGCCAAATATGTTAAAACACTGTGGTAATTACATTCTGGTGTGAATGTATCACTGCCAAATATGTTAAAACACTGTGGTAATTACATTCTGGTGTGAATGTATCACTGCCAAATATGTTAAAACACTGTGGTAATTACATTCTGGAGTGAATTTATCACTGTCAAATATGTCTGAACATTATGGTAATTACATTCTGGTGTGAACGTATCACTGCCAAATATGTTTGAACATTGTGGTAATTACATCCTGGTGTGAATGTATCACTGCCAAATTTGTTGAAACATTGTGATAACTACACTCTGGATAGGGTCGGGGGATTGACTACAAAGCTTCTTCACTGCTCAGGCCACTGGTTCCGTGCACGGTGATTTCTCTGGCTGTTGACTGCACAATATTCAGGGCGAAGCGTTTTCCTGCAGAGTTCATTTACTGGATGCAGTGTTCATTCACTGTCCTATGTGTTCCCTCTAACGGGAATCGAACTCCGGTCGTCAAATTGCGAGCGCAATGTTCTGACCACTAGGCTACCCCGTCTCCCCTGAGGTGAGGCAGGGAGAGGGGAGAGGTAAGGAGGAGAGAGAGGCAAGGCAAGGCAAGGCAAGGCAAGGCAAGGCAAGGCAAATTCTTTTATTTCGAGGATAATGAATAAGCACTCGTGTGCTTTTTTTTTACATCCAGTCCCTGCCCTAATCAGGGATAAGATCAAGATGAGAGAGAGAGAGAGAGAGAGAGAGAGAGAGAGAGAGAGAGAGAGAGAGAGAGAGAGAGAGAGAGAGAGAGAGAGAGAGAGAGAGAGAGAGAGAGGGGAGAGAGAGAGAGAGAGAGAGAGAGCATTTAAAAGATAATGGAAAAATTAACTTTGTTACATCCAGTCCAGCGTGCATGATACGGTTTTGTAAATTTGTCATCCGTTCTCACCACCACACATGACCTACTCTTCCGAAAAGTGAAACAAGTTTTTATCTTTTAAAGTCTTTCTGGAAAAAAGGCAGAAGAATGGACCACGAAGGCAGAAAATAGACAGGGGGGAGGTGACAGTGAGCAAAGGAACAAGGCAGGAACAAGGAGAGGGATAGAAAAGATGGAATTCCTAGTACAGAATTCCCAGAAGGTGGGGATGCTATTCTCACTGACAGGCCCCCGGCATCCTCATGGGGTTATTCAGAAAATAACAGACGTAAGAAACGATGCATTACATAATCATAAACATTTTAGATTCCTTCTTATCGTTGATAAGCTTGAACCTAAAAAAGAAATAAAGTAAAACGATAACCTTTTAACCAAAACATGTCCAATAAACATCGTCTTAACTTGAAAAAAAGAGACAGATCAGACATTCAGGAAGATGGAAAGACAGAGAGATAAGACAGACAGAGGAGCAGCTCGCGATACAGACAGACTAGCCAGAGACGGGCAGAACCAGAGATAGTTACACACACAAGATAAACTGCACAGACAGAGCGGAGAGACAGAAACAGACAGACAGACAGACAGACAGACAGACAGACAGACAGACAGACAGACAGACAGACAGAGAAACAGAGACTGAAGGTGAGAGGTGCAGGAAAGGGAGGCAATCCCGGACACGTGGTGGGGGGTGCAGAAGCCAAGTCACTGTCAGTTTTCATTGACCTCCGTCTGTCCCGGAACCTCTGCCACATACCCCACTTGCCAACACACCAACACACACACACTTACATACACACACACACACACACACACACACAACACACACACCACACACACACCACACCAACACACACACACACACACACACCCAACCACACACACACCAACACACACACACACACACAAACACACACACACACCAACACACACACCAACACACACACACACACAACACACACACACACAAACCACACACACGCACACACATACATACACACACACAAGATAAAAAAAGGGGGGGGTGTATAATAACAAACAGGGGAAGGGGAGGAGAAAACTCCAGGCGTTAAGCATTCTGCTGATACGTGTCAGGTTTGGCTGGATGAAGGCTGTAACCAAAGGGCAACACAAGTATGCATACACCGAAACAACCAACCAGGATATCACTACATAACATAGGAAACAGTGACCACAATCAGTAAGAACGAAACACAATTACAACTGAAAACCAGAAAACGAAATGGCCCAGGCCAAAAGCTGAGTTTGTTATTGATGGAGGCTTATTGCCAAAGCTACAGTACAATTAATGTTGCTATGCTTTGAGATGTTGATTTTGAAATTGTCTTCAGCCGTGACAGTCTCTTTGTATAACAAACCTGTTTTCTGCATTCAAAAAGATAAAGGTGTCCCGTAACCTATGTGGTCGTAGGGGAGCGAGGCATCAGAGACCTCAGCTTCTCTAGAGGCCAGCATCTTGAGGGCGGCGCCCATCTCCTCTCCCTCGCTGCTTTACCTTCCCTGACCCCTACAGAGGGCAGGTACCCATTTACAGCTGGGTGAACTGGGGGACTGTACTGACGCCAAGGCGTACAAATGGCCACCCATCCTATTGGTAATCCTGCTCGATGCTGCTTAACCTTGGCTTGGGCAAAGCGGGTGCTCTGACCACTGAGCTATCCATCAGAGGAAAGTAAAAATAGAAATCCGCAGGTGGACAATGGCTGCCTATATTGGCGAGGTACTAGAGGGCAGTCATACAGGCAAAACTTGTTCATTCATGTACTGACAGTCCCCCCCCCCCTCTCCCATTCTGTACTACAGTATCCTCCCCCCTCCATTACAGTATTAACTCCTTCAATTTCCAACACCTATTCCACACACACATACACACACAGACACACACAGACACACACAGACACACACAGACACACACAGACACACACAGACACACACACACACACACACACACACACACACACACACACACACACACACACACACACACACACACACACACACACATCTTACCTACTCAGCTCGCAACTGACGTGTGTGTGCGTGCGTACGTGCGTGCTTGCGTGCGTGCGTGTGTTTTATTTGTTTATTTATTCTTTTATATCGAAAATAATGGAATTAGTACTCGTGTGCTTTTTAACATCCAGTCTCCGTGTGTATACAGTTTTGTA
>JASPKP010006594.1:0-13996 GCA_030674155.1 Stramonita haemastoma
GAGAGGGAGAGAGAGGGGGAGAAAGGAGAGAGGGAGGGGGGGAGAGAGGGGAAAGGGAGAAGGGGAGAGAAAAGAGGAGGGGGCAGGCGGGGCGGCGGAGGCAGGCAGGTAGGTGGTCGGAGGTGGTATGGGGTGGTGGTAGGTGGGGGTTTTGTTTCCAACGGTGGAGTGGGTTCATTATGTTTATGCTCAAGGGGTTAAAGGGATTTTTGAAGGTTGTTAATGATTGGAGCTTTTAAAACTAAATTCCGGAAGGGAGTACCACAGCGTAGGTCCTGGCCCAAAATGTTTGGAAAATTATTTTGGGTTTTTGGGGGACACTTTTTTTTGTTTTTGGGGGAAATTTTAGGGAACTTCCCTTTTTAAAAGGATTTTGGGGACTTCCCAGCCATGTCCTAAAACAAACCTTTGTTATTTTTGGCTTGGTGAGGGGAAAGAAAGTTCATGAGTATAATCCACTTCTAGAAGGTACTTTTTCAGTGGGGATAGTTTATTTTGACTTAATAACACTTTAAGTGTTTGCAGGAGAATTACATAGTTGAAGTAACTTTGAGAATTGAATAAGTTAAATAGAAACCAAAAAGGGGCAAAGGCACAGAGAGAAGGACGATGATACGGGACAACGGAAAAAAGGGCATTTAGAAGTAAAAAGGGGGGGAAGAAAAAAAAAAAAGTTTAAAATTTTTTTTTTTATTTTTTTTTTTATTTTTTTTTTTTTTATTTTTTTTTATTTTTTTTTATTTTTTATTATTTTTTAGTCGGGGTAATAAATAATAATTCAAGTTTTTTCCCTTCCACCCCCGTGTGTATCTTTGTGAAATTTTGTCATTGTTCCCCGGGCACAAAGGCCCTATCTTCGAAAAGCGGAACAGGTTTTAACGTGGAAGATTTTTGCGCCCGTTCGCACACGGGCCTCGGTTTACAGTTCATCCGAAAAGACTTTTGGGGGGGTGGAGTCAGCTTGATTTAACTCCAGGAGAAAAAAATCCCCTCGCCCGGGGAATCGAACTCGGGTCGTCAAATTTGGGCCAGCGCAATGTTCTGACCACTAGGCTATCCCGTCCCCGAGAGTCGAGAGAGAGAGAGGAGGGGAGAGGGGAGGGGAGAGAGAGAGAGGGAGAGGAGAAGGAGAGAGAGAGAGGGAGAGAGAGAGAGGAGGGGAGGGAGAGAGAGGGAGAGGATAGAGAGGGAGAGAGACAGAGAGACAGAGACGGAGAGACAGAGAGAGACAGAGAGAGACAGGGGGAAGACAGAGAGAGACTGACGCTGACAAAGTAATTGCCTTTAAAGCTGTACAAAGCATCAAGCATGCATCGCGAAAAATCGAATCAAACCCGAGGGGGAAAGTTTTGACTGGAAACCTAAAAAACAGTTTTTTTTTATAGTAATGACATTAAAAGCAATAAACTTTGTCACAGAGAAAGAGACAGATAGAGAGAAAGAGGGAGGGAGGGAGGGAGGGAGGGAGGGAGGGAGGGAGGGAGGGAGGGAGAGAGAGAGAGAGAGAGAGAGGAGAGGAGAGAGGAAGGAGAGAGAGAGAGAGGAGAGAGGAGGAAGAGGAGAGAGAGGAGAGAGAGAGGAGAGAGAGAGAGAGGAGAGAGAGAGAGAGAGAGAGAAAGAAAGAGAGACAGAGACAGAGAGACAGAGAGAGACAGAGAGAGACAGAGAGAGACAGAGAGAGACGAGAGAGAGACAGAGAGGTTTTTTCTCTAATAAAAGTAGGTATTAAGGCACAAATTGTAAAGGGCATACATTTTATAATTTTTCTCACCTGCTTACTGCATTGTTTCCGTCGTCGTTAGATGTACTGAAACAAACATAGCTCCTCAGTTCTCTGAAGTCACTGGGAAGTGATGCGTCACTGAAAGGCGATTGCGTGTATAATATTGGTAGCCCTGATTATGACGAGGACAACAACAACAACAACAGCAACAACAGCAACATCAATTCATGGTGATGTCTAGCAGGATACAAAGATTGCAACTTTAAGAATGCATACAGTGAAGTCTGCAAACATAGAGGGCGAGGATGATTTGACAAACTCACCAGATGATGATTTTACAAGCTCACCAGAGGATGATGTCAAAAACTCACCAGAGGATAGTGTCATAAACTCACCAGAAAATATCACGCACACACCAGAGGATGATTTTATAAACTCACCAGAGGATGATGTCACAAACTCACCACAGACGATGTCATAAACACCAGAGGCCGAGGCCACAATACTCACTAGAGGACAATGTCATAAAACTCACCATATGATAATGTCACCAGAAAACAATGTCGTAAAGCTCACCAGAAGATTGTGTCACAACATCACCAGAGGATGGTGTCACAACACTCACCATAAAATGGCGTCATAACACCCGCCAGAAGATGACGCCACAACACTCACCAGAAGATGACGTCATAACACCCACTAGATGATGACGCCACAAAATTCACCAGAAAACGACGTCACAACACTCACCAGAGCAGGGCAGTGTCCAGCCCCTTCTCCAGAGCCAGACCAGCAGGGCAGTGAACGCAGCCAGCACCAGGGCCAAAGCAGCAGCCAGACCCAGGGTCAGTGCCTTGTAGAACTCAAGCTGGTCCTCACAGGGCATTGCTGACCCAGTGGTGCCGCTGTCTGGGGGATCTTCTGCACAGTCCACAAATCCAGCAACACTCAGTCAAACGGTCTGGGGCTAAGAATGAGCGTGCCCCTATCTTTTACCACGTCTATGTGCGGTCAGGTCCTGCTATAGTTAGCACCAGCTGGCCCCAGCTGGGCTGGGGGTGGATTAGTTTAGCCTCTGAGGGGAGCTGAAAGTGGGGGAAGCTGACAGCTGTGAACAGTGGTTCTGCATCTTATATAGAGTTTCTGTCATGGATTAGTTAGCCTTGAGGGGAGCTGAAAGTGGGGGAAACTGACAGCTGTGTACAGTGATTCTGCATTTATAGTTATAGAGTTTCTGTCATGGATTAGTTAGTAGTCCAGCAGCTCTGGTAAGAATATTGGGCAAAAACTGCAGAAAGGGGTGACGGCATTATTTTTGGCATACGCATACTTTGGACCCTTCTGTACAATATTGGCATGGAAACACCATATTGGCCAATTGTTTCCCACTTAATTTGACGATCAAAGATGTATACCCCACTTATCAAAGATTGCGACAAATGCAACATTCCCCACTTGTTCATCTGTTCATTTTTGAAGCAACCCCTAATTAATTGTTACACACTTTCTTTGTGGCATCAAAAGTGGTTTCAGGAACACAAACAGCTATGAATGATAGCAGATTTTAAAAATAATTTATCATACATAACCATTTTTAACAAGTTATTCTACACACAAAGCAACAGCTCCTGAATTTTCACTTTATGTTTTTAATCTGTAAAGCTGGATGACTTACTCTTCATTCACACACACAACATATCTATATATATATATTTTATATATATATATATATATATATATATATATATATATATGTACATACATACATATATATATACACCAATACAAGCACCCATGCACACTCATATGCACGTGCACATCGTGACACGGTAATGGTGACATTTACTGATTTGGTGGACCAGGATTTGTAGAAAGAGAACAACTCTTTAACAGTACCAGCAGCAGCAGCAACAAAAAACAAACTAACACACTCACACAAACACACACATTTACACATCTCTCTCTCTCTCATCTCTCTCTCTCTCTCTCTCTCTCTCTCTCTCTCTCTCTCTCTCTCTCTCTCTCTCTCTCTCTCTCTCTCTCTCTCTCACACACACACACACACACACACACACACACACAATTTAAATATGGTATTAGTAACATTGTAACTCTGTGTAAGTGTGTGTGTGTGTGTGTGTGTGTGAGTGTGTGAGTGTGTGTGTGTGTGTGTGAGAGAGAGAGAGAGAGAGAGAGAGAGAGAGAGAGAGAGGAGAGAGAGAGAGAGAGAGAGAGAGAGAGAGAGAGAGAGAGAGAGAGAGGAAGAGAGAGAGAGAGAGGAGAGAGAGAGAGAGAGAGAGAGAGAGATGAGTGTGTGTGTGTGTGTGACTTTTGAGTGTTTTTTGTGTGTTTATTTTTCAGTTTTCATTGTTAGTGTTGTTGCTTATATTTTCTATAGGCATATTACTGTTGAAATCATGTTGGTTAATTAATGTTGATGAAATGTTTTTCTGTGCCTTTTAAAAAAAATTTTCTTGATGCTTTTTTGTTGTTTTTTTTCCTTACATAGATGGCTTGATGAAAAAAAGCAAATCGATGCTTACTCAATGTACCATCTGAAAATAAAATGTTGACTTGACTTTGACTTGACTTTGACTTGACTTGACACACACACTCACCTTGACTTACAGGAAAAGGGACAATGCTGCCATGTGCCTAGTCCTTTCTACAGTCAGCACCTCCACCACAATGCTAACAAGGCAGTACACTGCAAGCTGGCTTTGAAGCATTTACAGCATCCTCGACAGGCCAGCTTACAGCTGCAGTGGATCAGTTCTTGACAGGCTTCCTCTACCTGTGGCAGTGTAGTCCACACAGGTTTCCATCCATGATCCTGTTCTCTCTGCCAACCCCATAGTCCAGGGCAAGGAGGGTCCTGTGCTTTCACCAAACACTGTCCCCAGATGTGACCACTTTGGTAGACTGCACGTAAGGTATGCTGCTGAAGTGCACCAAGAGTGGGTGGAATGTTCTCTAATTGCCTCTTCCCTTTGTGAACATTCTTTTCCTGGCTTCATCGATGCTTTGCAACTCACTGGTCCTGTCATACAATAGAACAACAAATCGTTGAAGAACATCCATCATTGAGTTGGGTATGGGCAGGGTAGCTGGTGGTTCCATCATGAGCAGGAAGGTGTCAGTAACTTGTGGATATGCAGCCCATGTATTCCACGCTCTAGTCTTTCCTCTTCCAGAGAAGGACACACTGTCACACCCTGTAAATGCATGGAAGGCTGGCAAGGCTTTGGAGCACTTTGGACCAAGCTGAGTGGCAATTATGTGGGGCTGCTAGATATTTAAAGTGTTTTCCAACTCCAAGAGCAATCCACACTTCATTAACTGCAGTTAACTGGACACAGGCAACAGCAAGTACAACTACATCGGTATCTGTTGTCCTGATCAAGACCTCTCTGCAGGCCATCTTTCACACAGTCATCCACATGTAGCATGAGACGAGTGTCTGCTTCCTCATGGGTACAAGGTTCTATTCTGCTGGTGTCTTGCTGGATGAGCACAGGTTTTTCTCAGCACTTGTGCAGATAAGGAAGGACCTTGCCATGGACTTCTTGCTTCTTCCAAAAGAGTCTCTGCAATGAACCTGAACAGTTCATTTTTGTTCTCATTTACCTGCAGAAAGTCTTGCCAGTTTCTTGGGATCTGTGCTGAAGCCATAACCTTTCTTCGAACACCAGAACCTCACTTTTTCCTTGTAGCAGATTCCAAGCTGTCAGCCCTATATACCATCAAAAAACAATGTCAATCTGAGATACTGCATCAAGCTGGCACATTATGTATGGCAAGACAATGACATCTACATACTCCTGAAAGGTAGTTGTCAGCTTTGGCGACAGCATTTGGATGAGAGCAGCACCCTCAAAAAGCATGGCATCCACTTGTGGAGTACTGTGAGGAATAGGGATGAGGACTGTCTCATGAAGGATTTCTTGTGCAAAGTCTGAAGGAGTCTTTAACTCGACTGAGCTGCTTTCAATGACATCATCTAGTACCCCATCAGGAATGGTTTTTAGAATTGTCAGCAACTACACCAAAGTTGTCAGCAACTGCAGCAGGGACTGATCAGTAAGTGAAGCTTTAACAAGGATTGGCAAAGCAAGGTTTCTGGGCTTGAAGGCAGGAGATCAGATCATGGTTAAATAGTTAAAAGTCTTATGATTTTAGCCAATTCCATGTGTTAAAACAAAATGCATACACTCTCACTGAACCAAATCAATAATTTAAGTTCAGTTTGTATACACAAATACAATTCCCTTATCAAAACTGCTTTTTACCTTGATGAAATTAACAATACTATCAAACAGAAAAAGTCCCGACCACAACCTCAGGTAACAGAAAAACCCTTTACCAAAAGCCTGTAAACTTTTTAAGAGAAAGGGAAAGGAGGGGGGAGGGGAAAAGAGGGGGTTTAGTCCAAATTTTTATAGTGTCAAGGTGCACACATAACAATACAAAAAAGAAACACGGGCCACACCCCCAACAGAAAAAACACGCACCCCCAAACACAACACACACACAAAAAACCCCACACCCCCCCCAAAAAACACACCCCACACACAAGCACACCCCCGGCGCGACGGAGTTGCACGCCCCCACCGCATGAAAAGGTTTTTAAAAAAAAAAAACGTGAAGGTATGTGCGGGGTAGTTTTTAAAAGAGAAAAAATTAATTTTTTGCTTTTGTAATGCAAAAAGCTGTTATTTCCCTTTTGACGAATACTGTCAGTCCTCCTTTCCACCTAAAAATTTTTTTTAAAAAAAAACTTTTTAAAAAATTTTAAAACATGAAAAAAATCCTCAAACAGAAACAGGGAAAAAAAATTTCATTTTGAAAATTTGTAATGTTTAAGCCCTAGCGTCATAATCCTTCAAAAAAATTTTGGCTTTAGAAAACACCCCGGGGAGAGGGGAAGAGAAGAGAGGGGAGAGAGGGGGAGAGAGAGAGGAAGAGAGGGGAGAGGAAGAGGGAGAGAAGAGAGAGAGAGGGAGAGAAAAAGGGAAAAGAAAAGAAAAAAGAAGAAGAAGAAGAAAGAAGAAGAAGAAGAAAAAGGGAGAAAAAAAAAAGAATATAAAAAAAAAACAACAACAAATTTTCCAAGGGAAAAAGGGAAAAAGCATTAAATACTTTTTTTTTCATTGGGTTTTGGGTTAAGAAAGCACCCCCCCCCAAGACCTCCCCCCCCCCCCCCCCCAAAAGAACAGCAATATATAAAATTATATTTTTAAATTATTTATATTTTTATATATATTATAATTAAAATTTTTTATAATATTTTTTATAATTATAAAGAGGAGGGAGGAGGTTTTTTCAAAATGGTGACCAATTTTGGCTAGGTTATTTTACTTTTAAGTGGGGCCCCTATCAACCAAAAAAAGTGTGGTTTAAAAACCCCTTCCCCTGTGGGGGCTCGTTGGTTTAAATTTAAAAATATGTTTACAAAAATCTTATAAAAAGGGTGAAAGGTAATTTTTTAAAACAAATTGCAATGAAATTTTAAAACGTACTTTTTTCGTAACTCGTTACTTCGCACCGTGACCCATTTGAATGAAGCCCCTACGGTGCTCCGAAAAAAAAGGGCCCCCAGTTACACTTCTTCAGTTTAAAGATTTCGAAGTTTTTTTCTTTTTTTACGTTTTATGACAAAAGGGATCTAATTTTTAAAAATTAATTTTTCAATTAGTAAAAAATGAAGGTAAAAGAAAAGTATACAAAATTAAAGTTAGGGCCAAATTTTTTTTGCGTAGGGGGGCAGTGGAAAAAGTGTAACACCCCCGCGCAGTTGCGTGGGGCACTGGACAAGACAGGACAAAGAGTGTCGGGTTAGGGGGGGGGTATGGGGGTGGGGGACGATTACTTGGAAACCCCAAAAAGTTAAAAAATCGTCCTTTTTCCGGGTTTGCGTAATTAATCGATCCTGTGTTCCCCGGGGGGGACAGTTCTTGTTTCCCACGGAAAATTTTTCACTTTGTAGTGGGATATGTATAAAAGGGGTTCCCCCATGTCCAGGTCATTAAAAAAAAAAATAGGCTCAGTATCCTCTGGGGGGAGTGAAAGTGGGGAAGCTGAAGCGTGAAAGTGGTTCTGCATTTATAGTTATAGGTTTCTGCATGGATTAGTTGCCCTTTGGGGGGGTGAAAGGGGGGGGAAAACTGACAGCTGTGAACAGTGGTTTTGCATTTTGAGAGTTTCTGCAAAGTGACGTGGTGACAGAGCATCTTTTACAGGCTAGTCTGAACTATTCACACAAAGGGTTTTGTGGAAAGAAAAGATTTTAAAAAAAACAGTTGACCGGTTGTAGTAAAGAAGGGTCAACCTCACAAGTATGGAGTTCAGGTAACTGCTGTTTAGGGGGCAAAAGGGGGGTAATTAAGCCAAGGGGTCATCTCCCGTTGGCTGCCCGATAAAAAAGGGGTTACGTGTTTTAAAAAAAGGGCAGTGGGGCCATGGTTGTGTGCCTGGATAAAACACATATCCCTAAGGTACCAAACTTCCCGCTAGCTGGGGGGTCTTTTGGGGGGTACCCTTTTGTAGGGGGGGTTTGCGAGGGGGCTCTGTTTTGGGCCACAACGAATGATCCTGAAACTGTGTTTGGTTTTTAATTTGAATGACGCGTAGAGAGGCAGCATTGCTCAAGATGTGGAAAATGTAGGATTAAATGGTGTTTAGTCATAAAAAACCGGGGTAACAAATCGAAAAAGATGGGGGGTTTTCCCAAAGTGGTCCCCCTTTCATGGTGTCTATCTTCCGGGGGGGGTTTCCCGGCGCCATTCGCCACACCAGCGAAATACAAAGGGCATGAGCCAATGACTTAAAGATTAGTGAAAAGTGTCAAAAGGCCAGGGTACCCTCATGGGGAGTCAGCTAAAAGTTTAACACGGGCGATGGGCCCCTGAGTGGTAGTGTGGAATGTAAGCCCATGAGGGGAGCTGGGGTGTCAAGCCCATGGTGAGTAGCTGTAGTTCAACCCACTGGGAGTCAGCTGTAAAGTGTCAACCCCCCGAATGAGCAGTGGGGAAGTGAAAAGCCCTGGTGAGTCGCTGTAAGTGTCAACATGGCCTGGTAGCCCACGGTGAGTCAGGGAAAAGGGCCAAGCCTCCTGGGGGGAGAGCTGGGAGTGTCAAGCCTCACTGGTGGTCAGCGTAAAATTTTCGCCCCCTAAGTGGCCCATAATTATTGGCCATGGCCCTCTAGTGTGTTTTTTGGGGGCCAAAGGAGCAAACACGTGGGCAACACGGCCCCTACCGCATTAACGGGTGATGGGGGGGGTGTCAAAAGTGGTGAGGCAAACCCCTCGTTCTTGGGGCATGCCATTCAGTGAAAAACGTCCTCATATTTTTGACCAAAGTCGTTTTGAAGACGGCCCTTTGGGTTTTGGTAGTTTCGTATTTGATTAACTGTGGATTGGTTGTTGGGGGTCGAAGTAAACCCCTGTTAAAACAAAAAGGGGTTTTGGTTTTGCGGGGTTTAAATTTTCCCCGTTTGGGCCGAAAATTTTTCCCCCATGAGATGAGTGTAATTATTTAGCGCAGTAAAAAATTACAAAAAAATTTGAAAAAAAAACCATTGATGGGAAAAAAAATTTTAAAACATTTGCAGAGGGGGGAAAGGAAAAAATAAGGGTACCCTGCTTTGTGGCGACGTCTCTCCCGGGGAGAGCGCCCGATTTTTTTCGGGGAAACCCTCCGGGTTAAAAAGTGGTTAAAAAATGTAAAAAAAATTTTAACTGATCTTGTGTGCCCATAGGTTTTGGGGCCCCTCTGCTCTTGTGGGGGTGCCTCTTGTGTTTATACCCCCAGCCCCCCCCCATTTCCTCTTTTTAAGTCACCTCTCCAGTGCTGCTTTCTTAAAATGTGTAGGTGGGGAAGGGGGGATTTGAGTGCTTTGTATGATAATTTTTCAACAATGGTGGAGTGGGAAGATTCTTATGGCTTTGCTTTTTGTGTCTTTCTTTTTAAAGCCAACAAACAAAAAACTCTTTGTACCTACATGGTTTTTCCTTTTCATGAAGCACAAAGGAAGAAAATCGGCATTACCCTGAACAGAATCTTTAATGGAAATCTCCGCTGCCTCTCCTTGGGCTGTCACGGTGTGAAAAGCCGCTTCTCCTTTTTTGACAGTTCCTGTCCCGTCAGGACGATGGTGATGACGCCCCGCTTTTGCTTTCACTTCCCCCCCCGTTGGATCTTGCACCAAAACGCATCAAGGACGGTTTCTTTCCCCTGTGGTCCCCGGTACTTAAAAGGGGCCTTGTCTGGCCCCAGGGAAGGCGGTGACATCAAAGGTTGTGGACACGCTTTTGTTGAAGTTCCTTCTCCCACGTCCTTCTCCCTTGGGGAACCTGTGTCATGATTTCAAGCACAAACATTCAAACAGGGTTTTAGGGGAAACAAAACGTTTTATTTCCAAAAAAAAGTCTGAATTTTTTTTTTTTAAGAACCCTAAAGTTGATAATTTTAAACGAATTTTTAAAAAATCCAAAAAAAATACCATGATCTGTTGCTTCCTGACCAAATTGGGGGGGGTTTGATAGGTCTGTCTTCTCCTGGCTTGCCTCTGTAGGAGGTCTGCCTGCTGGCCCAGCCCACCGTTCTGACTTCGGGCAAAAAACAAAAAAAAAACTAAGATTTTGGGGACAAAGGAGGGCAGGGGCCCGTATGGATGGTATGGACGACTAAGACATCGCCACCAATCCACGCCCGTGGCAGGGTGGGGCGTCGGTTCAAAATGCCCGTAGAACTCCTGAACATTCCTGGGGTGCTTGGTACTTTCAAAGTTAAAAAAAAAAAGAGATGCACCCTTTTAGCAAGCAAGAGGAGTCCTTTGCCTTTTTTTTGTTAAAAAATGGTTTTTAAATTTAAAATCAAACAAAAAAATTTAATTTTTTAAAATTTATTAACTATGAAAAATATTTTTTTTTCACACAACACACTTTGAAAAATGAAAAACGATGTGTTAAACATAGCACCCTTTATTTGCTCTTGAAAAAAGTTACTTTATGCAAATCAAATTTGGAAAATCTAACCTACAAAAAAGTGAAGGTTAAGTCTTCAAATCAATGTTTCTACACAAAACGCAACCAGAAACCAAAAAATTCCCCAAAAAACCAAAATTAAAACAAATATAAACAAAAAAACGAAAAAAAAAAACCCCCAAAAGCGAAAAAATCAACAACCCCCCCCCAAACCAAAACCAAGCAAAACCCCGCCCTGGATGAATCATCTCAGAGCCCCCCTTTTTCTTACCACATTACAAAAAAGGGATTTTTTACCGTGCCTTGGGCCCCTACCCTTGTCTGCTGTACATGATAGCCCCCTGTCCTACACCTGCTACCACCCAGACCGATTTTTTGTCTTTGGCCGTTCAGTTTGTTGTCTGTTCTGAGATTGGGGGGAATGGGCCTCCTTGCTGTTTTGACGCGGAAATCCACGATCGGTGTTCCCCCAGGGGGGTCACCCGAACCCCGGGTTATTCCCAAATATATACTGTGGGGGATCTGGGGGGAGAAAACAAAAAAAAAAAGGAACCTGTGATGAAGTTTTTTTCCTTACACGTTTTCCTCCTTTCCCTTACCCATTTATAAATCCCCCTTGGAAAAAAAATTTCCCCTTCTCTTCCCTCTCTCTTGGGGGAAAAGGGTACCTAGGGGTTTGAACATTGCGCTGGCAATTTGGCCGGTTGTTTTTGGTCGAGGAGATTTTTCTCCTGGGTTAACTCATCGACTCCATTCCCTAAAACCCTTTCGGATGATACTATAAACCCAAGCCCCCGGGTGAACCCCGCACCACTTGCGCCACTTTTAAACCTGTTCCACTTTTCGAAAGGTGGGTCTTGGGTTTTTCCGGTGGGAAAAGGACATTTAAAAACTGCTACACACGGGGTTGATGAAAAAAACACAAAAGTCTTATTCCATTTTCCTCGATATAAAAAATTTAAAACAAATTAAAATTTCTCTTTGTGTCTCGTTTGTTCTTCGTCTCTGTTTTGTTTCTTTTCCTTTTCTGTTGTTGTTGTTTGTCGGGTTCTGTTGTCTGTTGTCTGTCTGTCGCTGTCGTTGTCTTCTCCTCTTTTCTCTCTTTCTTCTCCTTCTTCTCTTTCCTCCCCCTCTCTCTCTTTCTCTTCTCTTTCAAGCTTATTAAAACCCCAAATAGCACCCAAAAACCCCCGGGGGGACTCCAAGTGCAAAATATAAAAAACCCTTTTCAAGTCTTATAAGTGCCCCAAAAAATTACCCTCCTAAAGAAAACAACATTATTGATGGATTTACTCATTTAAAGTATTCCCCCCTAAACAAAACTAAAATTAAAAGGGCTCCTTTTTTAAAGAAAGGAGGATTTTTCCCCAACCCCTTAAAGAAATTCCCCAAGAATGTTCCAAAATACTAAAAACCCCAAATACCCCAAATCCCAAGAACGGGACTTGTTCAAGTCCAGTTTACTATACCAGGCCCTGTACTTGGAATCCCTTCCCGTTAATTAAAAAATTTTGTCGCCTTTAAAAAAATCACCAAAGCACTTATGCACAAAAATATTGAACCGAAATCATCGTTGGTATATATAATTCTCCCCCTTTCTTCCCCTTTTTCTGTCACCCCCCCTTAACAACAGGGCAAAACCCCTTTCCCCCCACACTTTAACATCCCCTTTCACCCTACACTTTAAATTTTTTATATCCTACACCTAAAAACAAACACTTCATCCCCCTCTAACAACACTTGCATCCCACATCAACAAAAAAAGTACATTCACAGTCCAAAAAACATTAACCCACCCGAAAAAAAAACACTTAATACTACCCCTAATAACACTTCATCCCACACTCTAACAACCTTTTGCCCCACACTCTAAAAAAACACCCTTTATCCCCCCAAAACTAACAATACTTAATACTACACCCTAACAAAAAAAAACTTAATCCCACACTTAACAAAAACTTACATCACACACTCTAACAAAAAAACTTACATCCCACACTCTAAAAAACACTTACAGCTCACCCTAAAAACAACACAACCCCACACTTAAAACTATTTTTTGCCCCAAAACCTAAAAAAAAAACACTTACACCCCCACTCTAAAAAACAACACTTACATCCCCACTCTAACAACAACACTTAACCCACACTCTAACAACAACACTTACACCCCACACTCTAACAAAAAAAACACAAAATCCCCCACTCTAACAACAAAAAACTTACATCCCCCACAAAAAAAAAACACTTAATTTTCCCCACTTAACAAAAAACCTTACATCCACACCCCCCTAACAAAAATCATTACTCCCACACTCTAAAACAACACTTTTCATCCACATTGAACTTGACTGCATCCCCCGTCACGTCAGTTTCCATGCACGGGGAAATCTGAACTGTGTGACTATTATCTGAACGAACCAATTTCTGGGGACACTTCAGGTGCTGGCACCGTAGTTCCCCTCTTTCAGGACACTGATGCCCCCTCTTGCCGCCCGTCTTCATCCCCCCAGCAGCGCCTCTGGCGCACCGATGTTGTTGGTGTTTCAGTGCGGTGCGTTGGTTTTTTTCCGGATGTAGTCGTTTTTCCACAGCCCGTACGGTTGGGTCCCTGGTTTGACTGGGGGGGCATCGATTTCAGCAAAGGGAGACTTAAAGGTGCTAAATCTGAGTGACACTAATTTGTGCAGTTTTATTTTTTTCAATTCCTTTGTTTTTAAAAAATTGAAAAAATTATTTGATCCTTGTGTTTTTATATTTTTTTTTTTTTTCCCACCACAAGGGACTTATTTTGTCAACACTTTTTTGAGAATAGTGAAAAATGTTTTAACTCAACTGTCTCCATCGCCCTTGTTGGGGGTGGGGAAAACTCCACCAATGCCACCCCAACTTTTGCTACTTTCTCTGTCTCTGCTGATTCCACTCCCGTAGTCCCTCCCAACTACTAATCTCAGTGAAATTGGCAAGTAAAAATATTGGTGGGGGCCTCTTTTTTCCTCGCCCCCAACCCCTTACCTCGAGAAAATTCGTCATCAGATTTGTTTGTGTGTTTCTGTTTGCTGACCACCAACTTTGTCAGTGTGTCAGTTTACAATATTTGTTTTGCATTTTGGGGTTTTCAAGAATCTTTCATTTATTCTTCGGTTGACCATTTGATTTAGCAGTCCCCGCAGGCCACATTTTTGCTGTGTTTTATTTTTTCACTTTTTCCCAATTTTTTTTAGGCCAGGGGTTAGAAACCATACAAAAAAAACAGGCAAGATATTGTTTTTGACAATTTTTTTTAG
>JASPKP010006595.1:12500-13996 GCA_030674155.1 Stramonita haemastoma
AAGGAATCAGTGGGGTTTGCTCTGGTATCTTTGATTCAAGGAGATTTTGTTTTGTAGTTTAAACGAAAGAAAAGGGTGTAATCTCAGTTCTGTCAGCAGGTCCGTACTGTATTTGTGGATTTTTAAAGTTACAGGGTGAGTAAGTGACTTGTAATATCTGCAGCACCAACCATCATAATATTTATTAGAATTACCAAGCAATAAGAGCTCCCTATCCATGCATTATGTTACAAAAGAGTGCCAGCAACATCCAGATTTTAAAGCACAGAAAAACTGCGACAACTTTGAGAACTATACCTGTACTCACAGCTGAACAAGCTCAAAGTTATCTTAGAAATAATACTGTAAAAACACAAACCCAGAAATAAGGGGAAATAAAAGAAGAAAGCTTGCTTACCTTTTACCAAACATAGCTGGTATTTAGCGACACGTTTAAATGTTAAGGACATTTCTTACACTAAGAAAACTACTTGTGCACAAGAAAACAGAGACATCAGAGATTCAAACTTCGCCTCTTTCCTACATTTTCTAAAACCATAATTTTATAAATATATTTTTATTACAATGTCTGGCCACCTGGAGAAAAAAATTGTGTCTCACAATCTATACACGATCTTTGGGCTGTCAGAGACTTCACCTTCTCCAGGGGTCAGCATATTGAGGGCGGCGCCCATCTCCTTTCCCTCGCTGCTTTACCTTCCCTGACCCTACAGAGACCAGGTACCCATTTACAGCTGGGTGAACTGGGGGACTGTACTGAAGCCAAGGTGCGCAAACAGACTCACAACCGGGAGGGAGCCACACTCAACGCTGCTTAATCTTGGCTTGTGGAAAGTAAATAGTTTGACCACGGAGATATCCCTATCCCCTCTTAAGAAAACAAATGAACATATATCACTGCGGTATTACAAATTCCATCTACGTCTTCATTGCAACCGTTGTTGTCTGTCATATGAGCGAAAATGCTTGCGCTTCCTCCATTAAGTGGCTGACAAGTCAGACACAGTACATCCAATTTCAGTGTGAAAAAATTGTTATCTTTTAAGTATTTCTGGACAATAAGGTGTGTGTGTGTATTTTATGTCTGCTTGCAAGCGTGTATATACGCATGTGTATTATTTGTATATCCTTTATCTTTGGGGGACGGGATAGCTCAGTGGTCAGAGCACTCACTTTTTCCAAGCTAAGGTTAAGCAGTATCGAGCATAATTACCAACTGGATGGGTGACCATTTGGGCATAGTAGCTTCAGTACAGTTCCCCAAGTTCACCTAGTTCACCTAACTGTCAATAGATACCTTCCCACTTTAGGGTCAGGGAAGGTAAAGCAGCAAGGGAGAGGAGATGGGCGCCGCCCTCAATATGCTGGCCTCTAGAGAAGCTGAGGTCTCCGACACCTCACTACTCAACGATCACACAGGTTATGGGAACATCTCTACTTTTTCGTCTGTAACTATGCTTACAAAAAAACAAACTATTCCTGAGAGAGAATGGGGA
>JASPKP010006596.1:0-7500 GCA_030674155.1 Stramonita haemastoma
TCACATGATGACTAACCAGGCCAGGACTCGTGTCAAATAAAGGGTGGGATGGAAGAAACTGAAGGAAATGTTTGGAAAATGTGAGGGGACGGCAGAGTCACACTCCCTCATAACCACTGTCCCAAAGATGATGTCACACTCCCTCGTGACCACTGTGCCAAAGATGAAGTCGCACTACCTCAAGACCAATGACCCAAAGATGAGGTAACTCTTCCTCACAATCACTGTCCCAAAGATGAGGTAACTCCTCCTCATCACCAACATCTCCAAAGCCTTTGTAGGTGGCGTCAGTGTTTGAACACCAAGACATCACTGTCACTGAGATTGCTCTCCTTAGATCTCTTGCACTGTTTTTTTTCCTAGTTTGAAATTTGATTTGACTCACTCTTTTTTGTGGCCAATTTAAAAAAAAATTCAAAAAATTTCTACTACTATGCTAGTTTTTGGTTTTATTCCATATTTTATCATGTTTGGCATAAAGTTTTACAAGTTTTATATTCTTTTATTTTAGCCTGTCCTATTCTATTCTATTTAATTCTACCTTTTAGCAAGGGATCAGAGATGCAATCAGAAATGTGGTGCCAGTGATCGTTCAAAGGCAACTGACAGTTCAGTTCAATGGCAAAGACATCGTCTGACAAAGAACTTCGCTGACAAAATCTGCACAGGCGGGACCCATGAGCAGAGAGAACTTCGGGTGAAAGCAGAATAGCCCCATTCTGAGAACTTTAGGGATAGCAGAATATCCCCATTCTGAAAACTTCAGGGATAGCAGAATATCCCCATTCTGAAATCTGAAGTCCAACATATTCCTGATCTGAAGTGCATGGAAACAAAGCCCTGTGAAGGCTTTGTTGAAACATTTCCTTCCTCCATTCCGTACCCTCTACCTAACACAGGCCCAACCCAGTTAAAAACCAATGTGGATCACGACAAAGCGTTTGTGGCGAGGAGGTACGAGGTTGCTGGGAAGTTTCTGATAACAAAAAGAAAACAAAAAGTAAAAAAAAAAAATCACTGTAATTTAAGGAAGAGTAGGAGAAGGCGCGCAGCTAGTGCGTGCGTGCGTGTGTGCACGCGTGCGTGCGTGTGTGCGTTCCTGTGTATGTATTATTCTTTTATATCGAGGATAATGGAATAAGCACTCTTGTGCTTTTATACATCAAGTCCCTGTGTGTATGCTGTTTGTAAATGGCATCTGTTCTCACCGGCACACGATGGCCTACTATTATGGAAAGTGGAACAGGATTTAACGTGTGTGCAAGATGTTCTGCGGGCGTTCGCACACAGGGCCTCGGTTTACAGTCTCATCCGAAAAACTTTGGGGAGAGTGGAGTCAGGACTGATGTTAACTCCAGGAGAAAAATCTCCTCGACCAGAAAGAACCCAAGTCGTTAAATTGCCAGCGTAATGTTCTGACCACTAGGCTTGAGAGAGACAGAGACAGAGAAAGAAGAAGAGAGAGTAGGTGAGTATATGTGTGTGTGTGTGCGTGTGTGTGAGTACGTGTGTGTGACTCACGTACGCATGTGTGAGTACGTGTACATCGACACATGCAGAAAATCAAATATGCAAGTTAAAGATCACATAATGATGGCAATACCAGATGTCCGAATGCGGCGACCTAAATGAGGGGGGGGGGGGGGGGGGAGGGGGGGGGGGGAAGAAGAAGGGCTGCATACACAAAAAATCTGACCATTTTGAACTCGATCTGTAGTTGAGGGACGAAACAAAAATTGAAAAAAAAGTAACCTGGGGGGGGGGGGGGGGGGGGGCTTGTATGTCAACAGGCCTTCATGACCAGTGGTATGTAAGGAAATCTTATCACATTTGTGCCTGCCCCCCCCCCCCCCCCTCTCTCTCTCTCTCTAAACCACATAGGCCTTGGTTACAATACTACAAAACCAATCAGTAACCTCTGTGTGTGTGTGTGTGTGTGTGTGTGTGTGTGTGTGTGTGTGTGTGTGTGTGTGTGTGTGTGTGTGTGTGCACCGCGCGCGAGCTCGTGTGTGCATGTGCAACGTCTGAAATACTGTCACGTCAAAACTATCCCCCTACATTTTGAAACTAAAAATCTATGTCCAAGAAAGACTTTCACCACTGGTAGTCGTAGCATATAGGCATACATAGAATGGAAAATATAACTAACCGTTGTATGGAATGAAACAATCTGCGTGTAGAATATCACCTCCAGCTGATCTCGAACTTGTTGGATGAGGGCACAGAAAACCAACTGGCGATACAAACCAAGGCAATCTGAATCGAATACATGAATTCGTGCTCACATTATAACCGGAACGGACTTCTGCGCATGTCACGTCCAAGGGTGGGATAACTCTGCGGTCAATTGGCAGCGGCTGCTAGTTCTATATTCGGTCAAAAAGCCACGAGCTTTGACAAACTGGAATTTTCCCAACAGGATACTTGCAAAATTGCGAGTACACGTCAGAGCATTTGATTTATACACATTTTTTTGAGAAATGCATCCCTTACATTTTTTTCTGTCAACCTTTTTATGTTTTTTTTTTCTGTTCGTTGGTAATACTTTCATTACTTGTCTGTTAGTTGCACACAGGAAAGTGGAGAGGATGGGGGGTGGAGTAGAGGGGAGGGGAAGTAGAAGGGGAGGGGAGTTCTGCCTGACTCCCTTTCTAGAAAAATCCAGTTTACATAATCATTTTTTCTTTCATAATTTCAATGATCAGGAGAGATTACCAACTGGGCCTCTGTCATTTTATGCTGACCACAGAGCAAGCTTTAAGCAGCTAATCTTGACTATTCCCTATGGATCAGTGGTCTAGATGTAACGTGCCTGCCTAGAAAGCGAAAAATCTGGTTCCCCCCAAACCTTTTCCCCCTTCCATTAGACCATGAGTGGTGGTCTGGGTGCTAATCTTTCGGATGAGACGATAAAACGAGGTCCTGTGTATTACACATAATTTAGCGCACGTAAGAGAACCCACGGCAACAAGGGAGATATCCCTGGCAAAATTCTGTAGAAAAAAGTCACTTTGATAAGGAAACAAATACAGTTGCAGACAGGAAAAAGAAAAAAAAATCATGGGTGGCGCTGCACTTGTGGCAACGCACTCTCCCCGGGAAGAGCACCCGAATTGCATCTGCTGTGACATAATGTGGTATAAAATGGAATAAATAAAAGCCCTGAAAAGCTATTGACCAGCTTATTTTCCTTAAGACTTATCTTCCATCAAATCTTGGTAACTTAACTCTGATTTAATTTTTATACCACTTAATGTCACAGCAGATTTTTTGTGGGAAATTTGGGCTGCTGTCCCCAGGGAGAGAGAACGCATTGCCACAAGTGCACCCGATTTGCTGCGTCCTTTAAGTAAAAAAAAAATGTATCAGATTTAAATTTTCACGTCTTCCTATGCAAGGTTTTTGGGTGTTGAACTTCTCAGTACATATTTTGGGGCATGCAAGTTTTCGGTAGGATTATTCATCTAACGGCAGTATTTCGACTTCATATGTGTCAATTGCTGATGCAAGAAGAGGTACACCAAGAGTAAGCCTGTATGCTTTACAATCTATACTCTGAAGCTTTCTCAGTAAATATTTTGGAGCATTAAAGAAGATTTCTTGTCTACATGATGATTTTGATCTGATTACTGACGTCCATAAATGTTACAGGATTTACATATCTTGCCTTTAATAGCCTGCTGCTTACAAATAAATTTCAGGAGAATTAAGCTTTTCCTTGCTTTAGTTAGAATGTACTGAGATGGGTATTCCATATCAACCTCGATGTAAGAAATACACCTAAAAATTGTTGTAAAGAAACACACAGACAACCCTCACCCAATAACCACAATGAGACATACAAAGGAAAGAAACATCATTAAAAAAAAAAGAAAAAAAAAGCACACACAACATTACAACAAAATATTGAAAACAAACAACAACAAAAAAAAAGAATTGGCACCGAGTGGTCTAAGAGAGAGAACTAGCGCATAAGCCACCCAATGTACGGTTGTTTCCCTTATACTGCATATCCAGTTCAGCTGCCGCCTGTTAACACAACAACAAAATTATGATGAAAATGGTTGTGTGATCGTTCAAAATTAAAGATGATGTTCATGACAATGACGGCGATGACAACGTCTCCGATGACGTTCTTGGCGTTGACAGAGATGATGATGATGTGATGATGATGATGATGATGATGATGATGATGATGATGATGATGATGATGATGATGATGATGACGCGACGGACGACGACGACGATGATGATGATGATGATGATGATGATGACGACGACGACGAAGATGATGTTGATGATGATGATGATGATGAAGATGTGCCTGGAGGTTTGTATTGGAAAAGGCGATCTTTATTTATTTATTAAAAAATATTTCTCTATCTATCTATTACCTATTTATTGATTGATTGATTGATTGATTGATTGACTGATGATTTGATTTATCTATTTATATCGAGGATAATGGAATAAGCACTCGTGTGCTTTTTTTTCTTCCAGTCCCCGTGTGTATGCAGTTGTGTTTGTTCCCACCGGCACACAATGGCCTACTCTTACGAAAAGCGGAACAGGAATTTACTTGTATGAAATATGTTCTATGTGCGTTCGCACATGGGGCCTCGGTTTATAGTCTCACCCTAAAGACTTTTTGGGAGAGTGGAGTCAGCACTGATGTTAACTCCAGGGGAAAAATCCCCTCCAATGGGAATCAACCCCGGGGTCGTCAAATTGCCAGCGCAATGTTCTGACCACTAGGCTATCCGTCCTAGTGTGTGTGTGTGTGTGTGTGTGTGTGTGTGTGTGTGTGTGTGTGTGTGTGTGTGTGTGTGTGTGTGTGTGTGTGTGTGTGTGTGTGTGTGTGTGTGTTGTAATGGGGAGTTCGAGTGTTTGTTTTTTTTCTTTTTTTGGTGAGAAAGAGGCAGGATATTCATGTGGATATGCAAGGGGAGTGATTTGCAAGAAAGGAACCTGTGTGTGTGTGTGTGTGTGTGTGTGTGTGTGTGTGTGTGTGTGTGTGTGTGTGTGTGTGTGTGTGTGTGTGTGTGTGTGTGTGTGTGTGTGTGTGTGTAATTTTGTGTCTTGTGAGTATCTGTGTGTATGGTATGGGGTCATTTTGGATCTGAATTATTTTTATGTGATTATTATGTTGATTTGAATTTGTTCTGGATATCCGATTACGATTTGTATGTGTATGATAACACATCATTGCTTTAATGATAATATGATGAAATGTGGATGACACAAGTCAGGACATGTGATATCATCAGATTGTGTTGGTGGCAGATATTGCACTGATCTTCCACTGGATGGCAGATCATTGCAGATTTTACACCAACACCTGTATCTTTGAAATTTATTTTATGAAAGGTTTTGGCAGTTATATTTTTCAAGTATTCAAATACATGTGGATAGGAGGGGATATGGAAAACTTGTGTGTGTGAGAGAAATTTCTTTATTAGTTTTTCTTTTTATTGGAGGGGGTATAAAAAATTGTTTAGATAAAAATTTAATTTTTCTTTCTTTTTAGAGGGGAGGAGGGGGGGGGGGGGGGGGCTATATGTGAGCATGAGAAGGAAGGCAGATGTGTATACAGTAGGGTGATAGTGGCAGTGTATGCTTTGGTTGAAGTGGGGATTTTTTTTAAGTCTGTTCAATATCTTGTGTGTGTGTGCGCGCATGTGTGTGTCCACATTTATTTTTTCATTCTTTATATTGAGGATAATGGAATAAGCACTAATGTGCCTTTTTACATCCAGTTCCCGTGTGTCTGCAGTTTTTTTAAATCGTATCTGTTCCCACCGGCACATGATGGCCTACACTTACGAAAAGCCCAGCGCCAGACACATCAAATATGATTGTAAAGTTTGAATGCATAGAGAGAATACGGTCTTGGTGCCGTGGGCTCTGTAACTGCGTATGATATTATTATTTGATGTGTGTTGTGGGGGTCATTTTTGCGTACACTGTACCACGTTTCTTTCCGACAACTCGGCTATGTACAAGTGGGGTTGCCGTCTTCGGGGCTATGGTGTCGCCACAAGTCAAACGCCACACACATCTAAAATGGTGGTAAAGTTTGTATGCATAGAGTAGAATAGGGTCTTGGTGCCGTGGGCTCTGTAACTGCGGAAAAGTGCGGGTGGCAAGGGCCCGAAAGCGGCGTTTTCGTCACATCTTTGGAAATGCTTCTTTAGCTTATTCATGGGAGGGTGTGTATGCATGCGCGCGTGCATGCGGTCGCTGGTGTTTGTGTGTGCGATTTTGTTTGTTTGTGCGTGTGAGGAGACCCTGCAGATTTCTGTGATACATGATGTTGTAAACCAAGGCTCGATCTTTATAAAACAAGTCTTCGCTACTCTGGAGGAATTGTTTGGAATTCTTTACCAAAAAATATTAAAGAGAAAAGTAGTATTGTATCTTTTAAGCGTAACTATAAATCTTTCTGTTTCAAAAAATACGTCAAACATACTCCTAAACTATAATCGTTATCATTATTATACATGTTAACATTGGGGCAACTGTTAGAATCACATTCTAAAAGAAATCACCTGGTAAAAAAACAATAAAAACAGCATCGACAAACTGTATTCATGACCTCAGGTCTCGTACATATGTATTCTCCTTCTGTATTATGATTATTGTATGTTATGTTATAGTGATAATGTACCCTGACTGCTGATGTTGTTGTTGGTTTTTTTTGCTGTTGTTGTTGTTGTTGCTGGTTGTTGGGTTTTGTTTCTTTTAAATGAAATTTTGTAATCACCTTCTTCAGAATCTATTATACATCAATTCTAGCTAAAATTGTAATGCCATGTGCTCATAGATTCTTGTTTGTATATAAGTCATGCTTTAAAGACTGGAAAGAGGTAGTCAGAGATGTGGGTAAATAACATGTGATTTGTGTGTGTGTGTGTTGTGTGTGTGTGTGTGTGTGTGTGTGTGTGTGTGGTGTGTGTGTACATCCCTCCCTCCCTCTCTCCATCTCCCTCTCTCCACTCCTCCTCTCCTCTCTCCTCTCTTCTCTCTCTCTCTCTCTCTCTTCTCTCTCTTCTCTCTTCCTCTCTCTCTCTCTCTCTCTCTCTCTCTCCGAATCATTAAATTGATTTTTTTTCTGTACCCTTCAAGCATTTAGTATTTGCTTGTTCGTTTGAAATGATTTTCATTATCTATTTTCATATTGTGTACATTGTGTACACCTTTTCATGTAATATTGTGGGGGGTTTGCTTACTTGTTTATCTTTTGGGGGGGCGTTTTTTTTGTTTAAGAGGGGGGATGGAGGGGGGGGGGGGGGGTGGGGCGGGTGTTGGGATCTTTTCCGAGGGCTGGATGTAAAGAAAAAAGCAATTGTTGCTTATTCTGTTACCCTCTTTGAATAAAAAAAGTTCTCTCTCTCTCTCTCTCTCTCTCTCTCTCTCACTCTCTCTCTCTCCTCTCCTCCTCTCTCTCTCTCTCTCTCTCTCTCTCTCTCTCTCTCTCTCTCTCTCTCCTCTCCTCTCTCT
>JASPKP010006596.1:12500-13996 GCA_030674155.1 Stramonita haemastoma
TCAAGGGATCCACTGTCTACGGGGGGGGGGGGGGGGGGGTTCGAGGTCTCTTACAGCTACTGTTGGTACTAGCAAGGCAGGACGAAAAAGGCTAAAAATACTGTGGCAAAGGGAGAGGGATAGTGGAGGGGACTGATTTCGCGCGCTTTTAGATAGGTTTATATGGGCAGAGGAGGAAACGCGAAAAAGCTTTTATATACTGTGCCAATTGTGTGTTGATAGTGCTCTGCTCTGATTGGTGGTTATTTAAGTACACCATGTTTTGAGTGTCTTGGTGTGTGTGTGTGTGTGTTGTGTGTGTGTGTGTGTGTGTGTGTGTGTGTGTGTGTGTGTGTGTGTGTGTGTGTGTGTGTGTGTGTGTGTGTGTACGTTTGTGTGTGCATGAATGTGGTGATGCTGTGGCGCATGATATTGTATGATATTATTATATTATATTATATTATATTATTTATTATTATATTATTATTATATATTATTATTTATTATTATTATTATTATTATTAATTATTTTGATGTGTGTTGTGGGGTCATTTATGCGTACATTGTACCATGTTTCTTTCCGACAACCTTGGCAAAATACATGGGGGTTGCCATCTTCGGGGCTATGGTGTCGCCATAAGTCCAGCGCCACACACATCAAATATGATTTTAAAGTTTGTATGCATAGAGTAGAATAGGGTCTTGGTGCCGTGGGCTCTGTAACTGATTAAAAGTGCGGGTGGCAAGGGCCCGAAAACGGCGTTTTCGTCACATCTTTGGAAGGCTTCTTCAGCTTATTCATGAGAGGGTGTGTATGCATGCGCGCCTGTGTACGTTTGCTGGTGTTCCTGTGTGCAATTATTTTTGTTTGTGCGTGTGGAGGAGACCCTGCAGATTTCTGTGGTGCATGATATTGTATGATATTATTATTTGATGTGTGTTGCGGGGGTCATTTTTGGTACACTGTACCCTCTTTCTTTGCGACAAACTTGGCTCTGTACAAGCGGGGTTGCCATCTTCGGGGCTGTGGTGTCGCCACAAGTCAAACGCCACACACATCAAAAATGGTTGGGAAGTTTGTATGCATAGAGTAGAATAGGGTCTTGGTGCCGTGGGCTGTGTAACTGCGGAAAAGTGCGGGTGGCAAGGGCCCGAAAACGGCGTTTTCGTCACATCTTTGGAAATGCTTCTTTAGCTTTATTCATGGGAGGGTGTGTATGCATGCGCGCGTGCGTGCGTTCGCTGCTGTTTGTGTGTGCGAATTTTTTTGTTTGTGCGTGTGGAGGAGACCCTGTAGATTGCTGTGGTGCATGATATTGTATGATATTATTATCATATGTGTGTACTAGGGGTCATTATTGCGTCTCATTTTGTCGAGCCTTCTGCTTATTCATAGTGTGTTTGGGAGGGGGGGGGGGGGGGGGTATGCAAGCGGTGCTGTTCGTGTGTACGTTTGTGTGTGCATGAATGTGGTGATGCTGTGGCGCATGATATTGTATGATATTATTATTATTATT
>JASPKP010006597.1:5000-13995 GCA_030674155.1 Stramonita haemastoma
CTCCCCACTCCATCAATCTTGACCTGTCAGCATCTTGACCCTTCAGCCACTACCCAGTATATGTAGTAGTAGCCGTGAATGGAATGCAGTTCCAGATTACCCAACAGATTACTGCATTGGTCTTCCAGCTCTCACGTCTCCTCTCTACCCCCACACCCCCCCCCTTCCACTCGTGAGAAAGTAGTTGCTTAGTTGGTTTTAGAATGAGTGTAAGAGTGTGTGTAAAGATGTGGCTTATTTCTTGGCTGTGAAAATGGAAGGTGGAGAGAATTCAGATTCTGATCAAGGTGTATCATATATGTGTCACCTATGTGTGACATATCATATGATACTTGGACAGAAGTGCAAACATGTGTAATTAGAAAACACGTAATTACTATCTGTGGTCATGTGGGTAGGCATAGGTGGATCTTGCAAGCGGGGGGCATCATGCTTGGCTCGCACAGGTGAGTTCCTGGCTGGCCTGTCCTGGGAGCCACTGCGCCCTCTTCTACTGGTAAAATGTAGCCCAGTACTACCTGTCGCATTCGGGCAGATGGGACTTGTTAGCCCAGTAAGGCAACTCACCTAAGAGAAGGAAAACTCCGACCCCAAACCTCCAGTGCCTTGTGGATTGCCCATTGGGGAGAAAGGCTTCGGGAGTAAACCCTGAGGAAAAATCCGGAGATGGAGTCCCGAAGGTAGTCCGCTTCTGACTTCAGTAACGTTCCGGCAACTCCTGCGACACTGCTGGTGCCAAACTGTATCCTAGGATTTCACTGGACAGCTACTGCCCGCCTCAAGCTGGGCAGCCCCCAGCCAATAAGGTGTTGTCCCGCCACAGTCTCCCTTCCTCAATAGGTGCTTTGGGATTAGGATTAAACCAACAAGCAGACTGTAAGACTCGCACCAGGCAAAAATACAAGAACCATGAGAATCGGGTGCCCAGTCCTAAAACTGGGAAACTGGAACGACCGAACATTGTCATCCGGACTGTCCCAATACCTCCAAGGCATCAGTGATGCAAGAAAGTCAGCCGTCATCAACAATGAGCTGCTGAGACTGAGGGTGGACATAGCTGCTCTGCAAGAGACCCACTTTGCAAACACTGGAACCCTCAAGGAGAAAGACTTTACTTTCTTCTGGCACGGGAAGAGCACGGAGGACTGAAGAGAGCATGGAGTGCGATTTGCTGTCAGGAACACACTACTGAAGATGGTTGAACCAGGAGACAAGGGATCCGAACGCCTGATGACAGTCCGTCTCCATACCTCCGAGGGCTTTGTCACTCTTGTCAGCGCCTACGCTCCCACCCTTACATCCACTGCAGAAGCAAAGGATGAGTTTTATGCCAACATCAGCAACCTCATCAAGAAAATACCCCCCAAGGAACATGTCATCATCCTGGGAGACTTTAATGCTTGAGTGGGTGCCGATCATGATGCATGGCCATTCATGCCTTGGACACTTTGGAGTTAGCAAGATTAACGAAAATGGGCAGCGCCTGCTGGAGTTCTGCTCCTACAACAGCCTCTGCGTGACCAACTCCTACTTCCAGAACAAGCCACAACACAAGGTGTCATGGTGCCATCCCTGCTGAAAGCATTGGCATCAGCTGGATATGATCCTGATCCGACGTACCAACATCAAGTCTGTGCCCATCACCCGCACATACCACAGTGCAGACTGTGACACTGACAACTCTCTCGTCTGCTGCAAGATCAGGCTTCATCCAAAGAAACTCTAGAGCTTCAAACAGAAAGGCAAACCTTGCATCAATACCACCAGCATGTATCTTCCAAAGAAAGTCAAAGAATTTGCCAAGTCTCTCAAAGAAGCTCTGTCTGATGAACACCACTATTGCTCAGCCTTTAAGAAATGGAACCGCCTCCGGGAAGCTATTCAGAAAACAGCCATTGCAACCTTTGGGGAAAAGATCTCCAAGAACAATGACTGGTTTGATGCCAACTCTAGCAAGCTGTCCCCCGTCATTGATGCAAAGCGTGCTGCCTTTGCCGAATACAAGTGCTCCCCTAGTGAGAAATCCCTGTAAGCACTCAGAGCAGCCAGAAACAAAGTACAACAGACTGTAAGACGTGCCAACGAATACTGGCAACAGCTCAGTGCCTCCATCCAGTCTGCAGCTGTCTCAGGCAACATCAGAGGAATGTACAAAGGCATCAAGACAGCTCTAGGCCAACACAGAGCAAAACCGCGCCACTCAAGACCTCCAATGGGGATGTGATCACCGACAAGAGCAGACAGATGGACAGGTGGGTGGAGCATTACTCTGAGCTCTACTCTAGAGAGAACACAGTCTCCAACTCAGCCCTCGATGCCATTCAGCCTCTGCCCATCATAGAGGAACTAGATACTGAACCAACCCTTGCTGATCTCCGCAAAGCAATTGACAGCTTAGCTAGCGGCAAAACACCTGGCACCGATGGCATTCCACCCAACCTCATCAAAAGCTGTAAAGACACCTTACTACAGCCCCTTCACGACGTTTTATGCCAGTGTTGGAGGGAGGGAGCCGTGCCGCAAGACATGAGAGATGCCAAGATCGTCACTCTCTACAAGAATAAAGGCAACAGAAGTGATTGTAACAACTACAGAGGTATATCTCTCCTGAGCATCGTAGGAAAACTCTTCGCCCATGTCATGCTTGTGCAACTCCAGAAACTTGCTGAGCGTGTCTACCCCGAGTCACAATGCAGCTTCCGAGCTGAACGCTCCATGGTGGACATGATATTCTCCCTACGCCAACTTCAGGAGAAATGCAGAGAACAACACAAACCCCTCTACATAGCCTTCATAGGCCTGACCAAGGCCTTTGACCTAGTCAGCAGGGAAGGGCTATTCAACATCCTTCCAAAAATTGGTTGGCCCCCAAAACTCCACAGTCTCATCAGATCCTTTCATGATGACATGAAGGCAACAATCCAGTATGAGGGCATCATGTGCAACCCAATTGACATCA
Source organism: Stramonita haemastoma (assembly GCA_030674155.1). Taxonomy (NCBI): domain Eukaryota; kingdom Metazoa; phylum Mollusca; class Gastropoda; order Neogastropoda; family Muricidae; genus Stramonita; species Stramonita haemastoma. Next base: position 7,960 of record JASPKP010006597.1, read on the forward strand.
AGAGTGGAGTCAAGCAAGGTTGTGTCCTTGCTCCCACCCTCTTTGGCATCTTTTTTGCCCTGCTCCTAAAGCACACTTTTGGAACTGCAACAGAAGGTGTATACCTAAGCACAAGATCCAGCAATCGACTATTCAACCTGGCTCGGTTGAAAGCAAAAACAAAAGTGAAGGAGAAAACAATTAGAGACATGCTTTATGCTGATGATGCTGCTGTCACTTCTCACACTGAGCAAGAACTCCAATGCCTCATGGATAGGTTTTCCCAGGCCTGCAAAGACTTCAGCCTGACAATTAGCCTAAAAAAGACCAATGTGCTGAGCCAGGACGTGGTTACTACACCAGCCATCTACATCAATGACTGCCAGCTTGATGTCATACACCAGTTCACATACCTGGGATCCATCATCAGTGACAACCTATCCCTTGATGCCGAGATCAACAAACGCATCAGCAAGGCTGCTACGACCTTAGGACGCCTCACTACCCGTGTCTGGGAGAACCCAAAGCTGACAATTTCCACCAAGATGGCAGTGTACAATGCCAGCATCATCAGCACTCTCCTATATGGCAATGAAACATGGACAACATACTCCAAACAGGAGCACAAACTGAAAAGCTTCCACCTGCGCTCTCTCCATTGCATCTTAAAATACTTTGCCTTGCCTTGCATCCTTGGCATCCACTGGAGTGACAAAGTTACCAACGCTCAGGTCCTTGAGGTTGCAGGTCTTCCCACCATGTACACACTCCTCAGACAACGCAGACTCAGATGGCTCGGTCACGTGTGAAGGATGGAGGATGGACACATTCCTAAAGATCTCCTCTATGGTGAACTTGCCTCCGGCAAGAGAAGCATTGGCCGCCCCCAACTGCGCTACAAAGACATCTGCAAGCATGACATGAAAGCCCTGGACATCAACCTAGAGAACTGGGAGGAGGTAGCGGCTGACCGCACCAAATGGCGCAGTGTTCTCCACAAACAGCTGAAGTGTGGTGAAGAAAAGATCCACACCGCAGCAAACAAAAAGAGAGCCAAGCGGAAGGCATGTGCTCCAGCCACCTCAACAAGCCACATCTGCATCAGATGCAACAGAGACTGCCACTCCCACATCGGACTGACCAGCCACAGCCGGCATTGTCACTGAACAAATGACCTGTCTTTTGGCGCGAATTCCATAGTTGACACCGACTGACGGAGGCCTACCTACCTATAAAAAGTGTGCAAAATAGTGTGGGGCTTGCTCTCTTTATTGGTGTGTGGTGGTCATACACAGTCTACAAAAAAGAGAAAAAACTGTTGATGTGTTGGGGACAATCATGGTGACAATGGTGACAGTTCTCATGGAGTATTCACATAAACAATGCAAGAGGATGTACATGAGGCATCAGTTAGTGAGTACATACACAAAACATACAACTGGCTAGAAAAATACTTATCTGTATGGAGTGCATGATGGCATACCTGTTTTTTACTGTCAACTTACCTGTTTTACACCTGTGTCATCTGTCATGTTATTGTGAAGTGTCAACATGGTCACCAACACCATCTGACATTAATTTCCTACACAATGATACATGACATTCTTTGGTTTATATAATATCGGCTACTGCCTTAAGTCTGTACAGTAAGTACCCCATTATGCTAAGTGTTTTGGTCTGTAAATCCGGGAATGAAGGGAAGAAACAGACAAGAGGAACCTGGGAATAGAGGGAAGCAATAGCAAAAGTAAATTGTGACGCTCCACCACATAATGAGACGGAGTGCACATGAGGTCAATTTTTAGTTATTGACATGTTATTAATGTGCAATAAAGTGGCTATCAAATACAAAAACAGATTGAAAATCGGACAATTCTGTGCAACATTATTACAAATTGAAATGATAGACTGCAGGATGTGACAAAATGAGAAACGGGCAAGTTTATTTTAGTAACAGGTTGTCAGAATGAGTGCTTTGGTATTTTCAAAACACATTTAAAAGCAAAAGGAATAAAAATTATGCCTTGATATTTCATTATAAGGTAAATAAACAGATCTAGTTTAATAATCAATCAAAATCTTGAAATTGACAGCTTGACCCCCACCTGCCTTTAAAGGCTCCTAGCGCAAAGCGACTCATTTCGTGGTGGAGCGCCACAATTGAGGAATGAAAGAGTTAATGACAGTTAACAGTTCATTTCAACAAGTTTGCATACTAAACATTTATATAACATTACAAGAAAATTTAAAAATACAAATGTGGAAGGATGGTGGCAGGACGGCTAAGACGTTTGCCTGCCAATATGTGGTGCTTCACCACGAAATGAGTTGCTTAATACATATTCCACTTTTCCGCCATGAGCCATCAAAGGCATGTGGGGGTGAGGTTATCAATTTTGAGATTTTGATGGATTATAAAACTATTGTACTTATTCTACCTTGTAGTGAAATATCAAGGCATAATTTTGTTTCCTTTTGTCTTTAAAGGTGCTTTAAAAATAGCAAAGCCCTCATTCTGACCACCTATTATTATGCTTAACTTGTCAATTTCTCATTTTGACATTTTCTGCAGTCTATCATTTCAATTTGTGATAACTTTTGATAGAATTGTCCGATTTTCAATCTGTTTTTTGTTTTGTATAGCCATTTTATTGTAGATTAAAAAAGTGTAATAACTGATAATTGACCTCTGGTGCAATGCGACTCTTATGTGGTGGAGCGTCACATATGTAAACCGAGAGTTTCTGGGTTTGTACTCAGCTCACCCTTTCTTCCCAGTTTGACAAAAAATTGAACTGAATGTCAGTCATTTGGATGAGACTATAAACCAAGGTCCGTGTGTGAACGCACGCAGAACATCTTGCGCACACATTAAAATCCCATTCCACCTTTCGGAAGAGAGGCCCATCATATGCCGGTAGGAGCAGATGACAAAATTATAAAACAGGGTTCATACAGACTTAGAAGAACAAAATTTAGGGGTTTTTTTAGGGCCTTTTAATCCAAATTCAGGGCCAAGCTGCAGGGTATCAAGAGTATTTAGCCTTTTTAGGTATATATGTGATGCTCCACCACGAAATGAGTCGCTTAGCACATTACCAAATTTTGCGCTAGGAGCCATTAAAGGCAGAGAGAGTCGTCAATTTTGAGATTTTGATCGATTATTAAACTATATTCATTAGTCTACTTTGTAATGAAATATCAAAGCATAATTTTTATTCCTTTTGCTTTTAAATGTGTTTTGAAAATACCCAAGTCCTCATTCTGAACACCTGTTACATAAATAAGCCTGCCCATTTGTCATTTTGTCACATCTTGCAGTCTATCATTTAAATTTGTAATAACTTTGCACAGAATTGACTGATTTTCAGTCTGTTTTTTGTAATGAATAGCCTTTTTATTGCAGATTAATTACTTGTCAATAATTAAAAATTGATCTCTTGTGCAATGTGACTCCTTATGTGGTGGAGCGTCACACACACACACACACACACACACATATATATATATATATATATATATATATATATATATATATATATATATATATATATATATATATATATATAACAGAGTCAAGTGAGCAAAGTAATCTTGCGTGAAACTGCATGGTGGATACTGACACAACTTCAAGTTATTCTAGAGTAGAAACTAGAATGTCTTTCAATCATGGATACAACAAGAGACAAGGAGGTGAGAAGCAGCAGAGTCCTAAAGTGGGAAGAGAGGGGGATTTATTTTATTTATTTATTTTATTCTTTTATATCAAGGATAATGGGATTAACAATGTGTGTGTGTGTGTGTGTGTGTGTGTGTGTGTGTGTGTGTGTTTCGTTCTTTCAAGACAAGACTCAAAGGCAGAGCGAATGCTTCTACGTCTTTACTCTGTGATGTCTTCTTTTCAACTGACTATGCATTCCAATAACTGAACTACTATCATTTCATATGTACACAATCATCTCGTGCTGCTATCAGCATTCTGATTACTACTAACATACGTCACATCTCCCTTTCTTCAGAAAACAAAATTAATCAAAATATTAACTTTCAGTCCCCTCAAAATCGATCTCTTTCCGACCTTGTCTTAAGGTAAATTACTAATCATGAAAATTACTAATTATTGTTTCTCTCCCCTGTAACTAATTCTTTTATGTACAAATATTCCTGATCATTATTACAGTCCATCATCATCATGTCCATGTTCTTAGTGCTATGTTCGTTTTTTTCTATGGAATATTGACAGAGTTCATTTTATCTGTACACCAGAAAATCTGGCTTCTTGCTTTGTCTACCAGACCTTGTTTTGTAATGTTCTGTGTGTTGTTCTGTCGGAGTTGGTTTTGCGCTTGCTTCTGGTTCCTTGGTGCCGATCGTGTCAGACTGGCTTGTAGCTGTCGGTTGGTCTGGAGCACCATGTTCGGACGGCTGTGTTGAAGTTCTGACTTCATCCGTCTTTCTCCTCTTTCTGTAGTCTGGTTCAGATGGCTTTCCAGTGCTTTGGTCAGGCTGCTGTACCGTTTCTTTCAGCGTCTGTTTTGATAACCTGTTGTCTGTCATTTGGTTTCCCGGCGTCTTTTGCTGTTGGTTACAGGGAAAGATGTTCTGCTGCTCTTCTGAAATCTGTCTCCTCCATCTGTCAGTGTTGACTGTATGTGGAAACTTCGTTTCAGGTGTGTCCCGTAGCTGTCGACGGTTCCTCCTGTACTGACGTCCATCCTCTGTACGGATGTTGTATGACAGGACGTTAACTTGACGGTCTACTTTGGCGCTGATCCACTTCTTAGATCCGGGTGATTGGAACTTGACTCTCTGTCCTGGTAGTAGTTCTGTCAGCTCCACTGCGCTGTTCTCTTCATTGACTGTCAGCAGCTGCATGCCTTGTACAGCTCTCAGTCCTAATACTGGTGTACAGTCTGTTTCCGTGATCACAAAGTTCACCTTGTACTTTTTTCTGTTCTTGGGGTTCTTCACTCGCAGTATTATCTCTCCAACTGGCTCCATTTTAGTTCCGTTGAACATCACTAGTTTTTTCTTTGAGTTTTGCAGGTCAGAGCATCGTTCATCCCCGGTGACTTCTCTGTACAGGCTCTCCGACATAACATTAGTTGTTGCTCCTGTGTCAAGAAGAAATCTTACTGGCATTTCATTGATCAGCATTCTTGCCCGTATATTTCTATTCTTTTTTCTTGCTTTATTGTCTATCCTGAGAATTTTGTGTTCACTCTCCGTATCTGAATCCTCTTCTTCAAAGTGTCGAATTTTTGTTTTCTTCCGGTACCATTTCGGTGTTTTGCAGCATAAAGCAAAGTGATTATTCGCTCCACAAGCTCTGCATCTCTTCCCAAAAGCTGGACATTTTTCTTTTGCTCTTGGATGTCTACCACCACAGTATCCACATCTCATTCCATTCTCTGATCTCAATCTTTTCGTGTTCATTTTTGAATATTTCTTTTCTCGAAACGCTTGGACTTCCTGCTCATCCTGTGTCTTCCTTGTCATTTGCATCGTTTGTTGTTGACTCGTTTCGTGTGCTCTGCACATATCAACGCATCCTGTCAACGTCAGTTGTCGGACTTCTAGCAGTTTCGATCTTAAAATCTCGTCGCGTACACCTAGCACAATTTGATCTCTCAGCAGTCTATTTTCTAATGGTCCATAGTTGCAGGTTTTGATCAGTCTTCTCAGGTCTGCCACATATTCTTCAATGGACTCACCTGCTGCCTGGTGTCTGCAGTTAAACTTGAATGCTTCGTAAGTCTCGTTTGTAGAGCCCACGCAGTATTCGTCGAATTTCTCAAGTACAGTGTCAATATCATTTCTTTCAGCTTCATTTGCGAATGACAAACCTTCGTAGATGTCCAGTGCATCAAGACCAATACACGACAGAAACACTGCTGTCCTGTATGTTGAACTTTTTTCCTTCTGGTTCGTGACAATTTCGTAGCTGTCCCAAAGCCTCTTGAATTTTCTCCAGCTGCTCTGCAGGCATCCTCCCTTCACATCAAGTTTTGGGGGTAGAGGAATGTTCACACGTCGTCGTCGATTTGCTCCTCTTTC
>JASPKP010006598.1:0-13994 GCA_030674155.1 Stramonita haemastoma
AAAAATGCACTGACCAATGGCATAGGGGGGTCGAGGACATAGATCACCATAGACAGATACCAGGTAGCCATGAGAAGGTTGGAGAGGATCTTCGTCTAGGGATTACTATTCCTGTGTTCATGATCCTGTACACATATAGAGTGTGGTTGGGAGTTTTGCAGACGTCAAAGAAATGAGGGGTGTAGTGGGACTCTTTGTTGAAAAATAGGTTTGATATTCAAATCAAACAAATTTGTGCAATGTGAGAATTGTTAAATAACTAGTTTTATCCAGCCAAAAATGCTTAATAAAGTGTATGTTTGAGGGGGGGGGGGGAGGTTACTGCTTGATATTGTTTTTTGTTGTTGTTGTTTTATAGTTTATATAATAATTGGGCATGAGAGTTAAGCCAGAGTAGGGTAGATTTTTTCCAGTGACATTATATCCATTATTTTTGTCGATTTCTCTCTACTTGTATAGCTATAAATGTTCAATCTCCTGTATGGTGTTTCGTGCTGTGTGCAGGGCGAACCATACGAAGACAGTCAGGTGGGCACTGCTCACTGGTGGATGCCCTGACCACTATGGCAGTGTTCAGGGAAGTCCACAAGCAGTGGCAGTGCGGTCCTGAGCACCACCTTGGCTCAGGGAAGAAAGGCCGGAGGAGAGGCCGAAAGAAGAAGACCGTCGGCGCCATCACTGTCAGCGCCGGCGCCATCTTCTTTGCGGCTGGTGATGAAGACGACGATGATGACTACCCTTGATGAATCACAAGGTCAGTCTATGTATGCTCAGGGCAGAGTGTGATAGCAAGAGTGTATCCTTTAAAGTAAAGTGTGATAGCAAGAGTGTATCCTTCAAGGTAAAGTGTGATAGCAAGAGAGAATCCTTCAAGGTAAGGTGTGATATCCAGAGAGTATTCTTCACTGTGTTGTGGTCGTCACTGACCGCGAAGTGTTTCTGCTTAAATAAGCTGTTGCCAAAGAGTGACGTATTGAATGATATTGTCGTTATTGAGGTAATAGAACTGACAGGCAATTCTGTGAGAAAAAAGTTAAGTTACCTGAGAATAGACATTATGGTAGTTTTGAAGTGCATTAGATTATACAGCAATGTTAGTATACTTTCAGTCTTAAGAAAACATTGACAGTTGTATTGTATTATGAAAATATTGATGGTCATATTGCAAGGATGCTTCACAGACTCACAAAAAATATGTGTATAGTTATGATCATGTCAGTTGGATGCTGTTTGAAATATAAGGCAGAATACATCTATGGTTTTCAAAGGTGTGATATAAAAATTAATAATATATGTACAAAATCGTGTATCAAAGTGGAGATGAATGAGCTTAAATATTTCTGGGGCATCCCACAAGATTTAAAGTACGGTCAGGTAGATGTGGTGTTTTTTGAAAGGCTGCATGTGTACTACACACCAATGTGAAGGCGAAGTGTATGCATAGTGAAGCCAAAACCACCAGGCAAGCAGAGCCTCGCATTCATACAATTCCTGGATTTAGAAACGCAACATCGTACTCTGGTTGCATTGGAGGTAATCTTATTACGGCCCAGTCACAGTCTTTTTAACAGCTGTGGTGCTAGGCCTAGTGCATTCTTAATCACCAGTAGGAGTCTTGGAGAGGAGATGGGCGCCACCAAGCTTCCTCAAGCCCACTGCAAGGACATGATGAGATAAGCAAAACAGAAACACATGCCGGATCGGTCGAGGCCCGGATCAACAATGACCGCGCTACCCACTGCAAGCCTCCAGGGTGGGAGTGACAAGTGTGCCACTGGAGCAGAACCAACCCTAAAGCTTCCAGCTAAAGGGGTAACCATTGGTACATGGAATGTTAGGACTCTGTACCAAACAGGAAGAGTACAGGAACTCACACATGAATTACAGAGGTATAAATGGGACATCCTAGGGCTTGCGGAAGTCAGATGGATTGGCTTTGGAGAAACAACCAAGCAAGACAGCCACAAGATATGGTACAGTGGAGATGAGAAACTACACCAACACGGAGTAGGCTTCATTGTCAGGAAAGAGATTGTGTCAAGCATCATCAACTGCACACCAATATCCAGCAGACTCATCTCAAACAGAGTCTCTGCAAAAATCCAGAATCTCACCAGCATCCAAGTGTATGCTCCAACATCTGACTACGATAATGACCAGATAGAAGAATTCTATGAAGAACTTGAAAACGTCATCTCCAAAACGCCCAAAAAAGACATCCTTATTGTGGAAGGCGATTGGAATGCTAAGGTGGGACCTGATGCCTATGACACCTGGGCAGGAACCACAGGACGCTTTGGACTGGGAGAAACAAATGACAGAGGACAGCGGCTGCTGGAATTCGCAAAGAAGCACAAACTAACTCTGGCTAACACACTCCACCCTCACAAGCCATCTAGAACATCAACCTGGGACTCACCAAATGGTCTGATTCATAATCAAATTGATTACATTCTGTCACCCCAAAGATTCAAATCCAGCATAAACAAGGCAAATACAAGAACATTCCCAGGAGCTGACATTGGCAGTGACCACGACCTTGTACTTACCAACATCAGGCTGAAACTGAAAACAAAACAACAGCCAAAAAGCCCACGCATAAGATTCGACCTGGAAAAACTCAAAGACCCAACAGTGGTTGAGATCTTCCAAGCCAACATTGGAGGAAAGTTCGCCGCACTCACAGCCATTGACAATGATGTGAACACACTAGCCAACAACATCAAAGAAGTGCTAACGACAGCAGCAGAAGAAACATTAGGCAGAAGCAGAACAAAGAAACAACCCTGGGTGACAAATGAGGTTCTTGACCTCTGCGACAAAAGAAGAGAACTTAAGAAGCAAAAGTTCACAAGTCAAGAAGCCAACAACAAGTACATGGATAGCCACAGAGAAGTGAGGAAAAAGACAAGAGAAGCCAAAGAAGCGTGGATAGAAGAACAATGCAACAACATCGAAGATGGAATGGCCAAGGGAAACAGCAAAACAGCTTACAACACTCTGAAAGCACTAACTAAAACCACACAGCCTAAAGCCTCTGTTATTGAAGACAAAGAAGGAAATCTTTTAACGGAAAACAATGCCATCCTCCAACGCTGGACAGAATACTGTGAGGGATTGTATAACTACCCACTACGCCCAGATACCAACATACTTTCCAACAATCCCCCTGAACACCAAGATAAAGACCCACCAATACTAAGGTGTGAAGTAGACACAGCTATTAAACAATTGAAGAAGGGGAAGTCCCCTGGAATCGATGACATCCCAGCTGAACTCATAAAAAATGGAGGGAATGAAACAGCAAGGCGATTCACAGATCTTTGTCAGAAGATCCACGACACCAAAGAATGGCCAAAAGAATGGACACAGTCTCTTGTAATACCCCTGCCAAAGAAAGAAAACCTCAAGCAATGTCAGAACTACAGAACCATCAGTCTCATAAGCCATCCTAGCAAGATCATGCTACAGGTAGTCCTCAACAGACTGAAAAACCAAGCAGAAAAACTCCTGGCAGAAGAACAAGCGGCCTTTAGGCCAAAACGCAGCACAATGGAACAAATTTTCAACCTGAGATTTCTGATAGAGAAGCATCTCCAACACCAAAAAGACTTGTACCACAATTTTATAGACTCTAAAAAGGCCTTTGACAGGGTATGGCATGACGGCCTCTGGCAAGTACTCAGGCACTTCAACATTGACAACTGCCTAATTGAAGTCATCAAGGCTCTGTACGAGAATGCAAGAAGTGCAGTTTTCATGAACAATCACGTGGGCGAGTTCTTCAAGACCACGGTTGGAGTCCGCCAGGGCTGCCTTCTCTCACCTGTACTCTTCAACCTCTTCCTCAAAAACATCATGACAGAGACACTGCAAAACCACCACACTTCCATCTCCATTGGTGGAAGACCCCTTTCTAACCTCAGATTTGCAGATGACATTGACCTCATGGGCAGCAGCAAACGAGAACTGCAAATCCTCACAGACAGTCTAACAGATAGAGCGAGCGCATACGGCATGGAGGTCAGTACAGAGAAATCGAAGATCATGGTCAACAGCGCGAGTAATGACAGCACAGAAATAAAGATGAATGGAGAAATATTGGAAGAGGTGAGCCAATTCAAATACTTAGGCTCCATCCTAACAAAAGATGGCACATCAAACAATGAGGTGAAAGCTCGCATTGCAACAGCAACATCTGCTCTAGTCAGGCTCCAGAGGATCATCAGAAGCAACAACATCAGCTTCTGCACCAAATACCACCTCTACAAATCCCTCGTGATATCTATCCTCCTATATGGCTGTGAATCATGGACTGTGACAGCAGAGTTAGAGAGAAGAATCCAAGCATTTGAGAACAAGTGCCACAGAAGACTCCTCAAAATATTATACAAAGAACACAAGACCAATAACTATGTGAAAGAAGAAATCAAAAAGCGTGTGGGCCCCCAAGAGCCTTTGCTCTCCACCATAAAGAGGAGAAAGCTGATGTGGTTTGGTCACACCACAAGACACAACACCCTAGCAAAAACCATCTTGCAAGGAACAGTCGAGGGCAAGAGAAGAAGAGGCCACCAAAAGAAATCATGGGTTGACAACATCAAAGACTGGACTGCCCAACCCCTGCAACGCCTCCTACTAGCCACACAGGATCATGAAGCATGGAAAAAGATCTCCGTTGCGTCTTCTCTCATGTCCCCCCTTCGTCCTTTGGGACATGGGACTGAGTGAGTGAGTGAGGTGCTAGGCCAAACACTGGAATAAAGAATGATAGCTTGAGAAAGCAGTAATGAAACACTTCATTTTTTTCATATTTGAACAACAGATCTTGATACTTTTTGATAGAGTACTGGACAAAAAGATATCTCTTCAAGTGTGTGTGTGTGTGTGTGTGTGTGTGTGTGTGTGTGTGTGTGTGTGTGTGTGTGTACCCTTCTGAGAAAGGCACATAGGTAGCATCATTGTTATAATTTTTTTTCAGGGATCCCTTCTCCACGGCAATTCTGGCCCCGGCCAATAAGGGCTAGGTCAGCCTGTCCTCTGTCTGTGGTGAACCAGGCCTACATCCCTGTCAGCCAGTGATGACAGCAATGCACCAAGGACTACCACTTCTGCTGCTACTGCCACAGGCATGTGATGTCAGCCAGTGATAGAGCAATGCACCAAGGACTACCACTTCTGCTGCTACTGCCACAGGCATGTGATGTCAGCCAGTGATGACAGCAATGCACCAAGGACTACCACTTCTGCTGCTACTGCCACAGGCATGTGATGTCAGCCAGTGATGACAGCAATGCACCAAGGACTACCACTTCTGCTGCTACTGCCACAGGCATGTGATGTCAGCCAGTGATGACAGCAATGCACCAAGGACTACCACTTCTGCTGCTACTACCACAGGCATGATGACTTCTGCTGCTACTTCCACAGGCATGTGTTCTCTCAAGGACTACCCCTTCGGCTGCTACTTCCACAGGCATGTGATCTCCCGGCAAGGTACACCCAGCTCACCATAAGGGGTGTTTGCCAGAACCGCTTATCTCGTTGGTCCTATAGCGGGAAACCTGATCCAGATCTGTGCTACCCTTGGAAAGTGGCAGAAACTGCAGCAGCAGCAGTAACATCAGCAGCAGTTGCAGCAGTTACAGCACCAGAAGTCATCCTGGTCATAGGTGGCCTGCATAAACTTCTTTGAAAAATGGACATGGTTTTATGTATGCAAGATGTTATACATGCATTTGCACAGTAAATCCTAGGAACTTTTCAGGGAAGTGGGGTTGATACCCATGTTAATTCTAGTGGTGAAAATTGCTTGAAACAGGATGGTTCAGCAGGACTCAAACTAGAGTCCTTAGCTACTGTCTGAACGTGGGTTTGCAGTTTGACCACATGCTTTGCTGCCCCTTCTCTTCAGGAAGGAGGGTACACAGTAAAGCTAAATGGCTTGTGCCTCATCTTATCCTGGCAATAACCATAATGATTGTTTTTGTCATCTCTCTTTTCTTCCTCTCCTTTTTTTATAACGAAATTTGTGTTTCATATTTTTTAATCAATATATTATGTTCATGTGCCATATAAAAGTTGATAAAGCACAAATGCTCTTGCTTTTATTGGTATTTTTATGTAGGTGTTGAAAAAGTTGACTGTTGAAATGGTTGACAAAAATGTAAATATGTGCATGTACTTTTCCCTTTGTCTATGATCTCTGAACTTTAATGATAAGTTGTCATATTGTTGCAAATGCTGTTATAGATCTGACAGCCCCTGAATCAAAGTAGAATAGGCCTATTGACTGTGCCATGTATGGTTTAAAGCAAATAGCTGATTGTCCAACTCGCATAACTAACAACACTAACCCCCTAATTGATCACATTTCACACTCACTCACTCACTCAGTCCCATGTCCCAAAGGACGTAGGGGGGACATAGAGAAGACGCAACAGAGATCTTTTTCCATGCTTCACGATCCTGTGTGGCTAGTAGGAGGTGTTGCAGGGTTGGGCAGTCCAGTCTTTGATGTTGTCAACCCATGATTTCTTTTGGCGGCCTCTTCTTTCTTGCCCTCGACTGTTCCTTGCAAGATGGTTTTTGCTAGGGTGTTTGTGTCTTGTGGTGTGACCAAACCACATCAGCTTTCTCCTCTTTATGGTGGAGAGCAAAGGCTCTTGGGGGCCCACACGCTTTTTGATTTCTTCTTTCACATAGTTATTGGTCTTGTGTTCTTTGTATGATATTTTGAGGAGTCTTCTGTGGCACTTGTTCTCAAATGCTTGGATTCTCCTCTCTAACTCTGCTGTCAGAGTCCATGATTCACAGCCATATAGGAGGATAGATATCACGAGGGATTTGTAGAGGTGGTATTTGGTGCAGAAGCTGATGTTGTTGCTTCTGATGATCCTCTGGAGTCTGACTAGAGCAGATGTTGCTGTTGCAATGCGAGCTTTCACTTCATTGTTTGATGTGCCATCTTTTGTTAGGATGGAGCCTAAGTATTTGAATTGGCTCACCTCTTCCATTTTCTCCATTCATCTTTATTTCCGTGCTGTCATTACTCGCGCTGTTGACCATGATCTTCTGATTTCTCTGTACTGACCTCCATGCCGTATGCGCTCGCTCTATCTGTTAGACTGTCTGTGAGGATTTGCAGTTCTTGTTTGCTGCTGCCCATGAGGTCAATGTCATCTGCAAATCTGAGGTTGCAAAGGGGTCTTCCACCAATGGAGATGGAAGTGTGGTGGTTTTGCAGTGTCTCTGTCATGATGTTTTCGAGGAAGAGGTTGAAGAGTACAGGTGAGAGAAGGCAGCCCTGGCGGACTCCAACCGTGGTCTTGAAGAACTCGCCCAGTGATTGTTCATGAAAACTGCACTTCTTGCATTCTCGTACAGAGCCTTGATGACTTCAATTAGGCAGTTGTCAATGTTGAAGTGCCTGAGTACTTGCCAGAGGCCGTCATGCCATACCCTGTCAAAGGCCTTTTTGAAGTCTATAAAATTGTGGTACAAGTCTTTTTGGTGTTGGAGATGCTTCTCTATCAGAATTCTCAGGTTGAAAATTTGTTCCATTGTGCTGCGTTTTGGTCTAAAGCCCGCTTGTTCTTCTGCCAGGAGTTTTTTCTGCTTGGTTTTTCAGTCTGTTGAGGACTACCTGCAGCATGATCTTTTAGGATGGCTTATGAGACTGATGGTTCTGTAGTTCTGGCATTGCTTGAGGTTTCCTTTCTTTTGCAGGGGTATTACAAGAGACTGTGTCCATTCTTTTGGCCATTCTTTGGTGTCGTGGATCTTCTGACAAAGATCTGTGAATCGCCTTGCTGTTTCATTCCCTCCATTTTTTATGAGTTCAGCTGGGATGTTATCGATTCCAGGGGACTTCCCCTTCTTCAATTGTTTAATAGCTGGTCTACTTCACACCTTAGTATTGGTGGGTCTTTATCTTGGTGTTCAGGGGGATTGTTGGAAAGTATGTTGGTATCTGGGCGTAGTGGGTAGTTATACAATCCCTCACAGTATTCTGTCCAGCGTTGGAGGATGGCATTGTTTTCCGTTAAAAGATTTCCTTCTTTGTCTTCAATAACAGAGGCTTTAGGCTGTGTGGTTTTAGTTAGTGCTTTCAGAGTGTTGTAAGCTGTTTTGCTGTTTCCTTGGCCATTCCAGCTTCGATGTTGTTGCATTGTTCTTCTATCCACGCTTCTTTGGCTTCTCTCATCTTTTTCCTCACTTCTCTGTGGCTATCCCTGTACTTGTTGTTGGCTTCTTGACTTGTGAACTTTTGCTTCTTAAGTTCTCTTCTTTTGTCGCAGAGGTCAAGAACCTCATTTGTCACCCAGGGTTGTTTCTTTGTTCTGCTTCTGCCTAATGTTTCTTCTGCTGCTGTCGTTAGCACTTCTTTGATGTTGTTGGCTAGTGTTGTTCACATCATTGTCGATGGCTGTGAGTGCGGCGAACTTTCCTCCAATGTTGGCTTGGAAGATCTCAAACCACTTTGTTGGGTCTTTGAGTTTTTCCAGGTCGAATCTTATGCGTGGGCTTTTTGGCTGTTGTTTTGTTTTCAGTTTCAGCCTGATGGTGGTAAGTACAAGGTCGTGGTCACTGCCAATGTCAGCTCCTGGGAATGTTCTTGTGTTTGCCTTGTTTATGCTGGATTTGAATCTTTGGGGTGACAGAATGTAATCAATTTGATTATGAATCAGACCATTTGGTGAGTGCCAGGTTGATGTTCTAGATGGCTTGTGAGGGTGGAGTGTGTTAGCCAGAGTTAGTTTGTGCTTCTTTGCGAATTCCAGCAGCCGCTGTCCTCTGTCATTTGTTTCTCCCAGTCCAAAGCGTCCTGTGGTTCACATTTACACTACTTCAAAGGCCAACGTAGTAGAAACATTTTGCTTTTGTATTTTGTATTATAAATTTACACTTCTTCAAAGGCCTACGTAGTAGAAACATGCCCAGTGCAGACAGGTTGTAGCAATCGCTCTCTTAAATTTGTTTTACATGGTGGAACAAAGGAATGAAGATACCCAAATTAGGACACAGGGAGATATTCTACTGCTCTTTTAGACATTTTGATAAAGACACCTTCATTAATGATAAATATACTCCACTCAAACTTAATGTTTATCAGATTACAAATTCAGATGATGGTATTAATAATAAATATTGGATAGAGAAGTTTATAGCTATTTAAGATAAATATGCCCAATTTATTGAGAAAAGAATAAAACATTCCATGAAACCCCATGGCTAACAAAAGAATATGACAACAAAATGAATCCAACAGATTATCTATTAAAATCAAAGCAACAATATGGATATCAAAAATTAAAGAAGCAAAGTCAATTTGAAGGGCAAAGCCAAAACAAAATACTTTCAAGATCTGCTGCCTTTAGCCCAGAATCTAAAAAACGATTTGAAAAGGCATTAACTCCTTGACTAATAAATCAAGACATAACACCCAAAACATCAAAAAAGAAATATCAGCAGAGAACCTTAATTCTCACTTTGCAAACATTGCTGAATCTACAATATCTAGTGATAGAACAAAAACAAACAAGCTGATAGAACTAAAACATTCTTCTTCTTTTCTCATGACCGGGATGGTTGTGGAGAGACATGAGAGACAATTCTGCAGCCAGCCGTCGCCATCCAGCCCTGTCCTCTGCCTTCCGAATGAGTGTTGGAATGTCCAGGTGGGTCCACTCCTTGATGTTATCCATCCAGCTTTTGGTTTGTCTGCCTCGGCGTCTGCCACCTTCTAGCGTTCCTTGTAGGACTGTCTTGGGGAGTGTGTTGTGCCGTGTGACATAGCCGAACCATGCCAGCTTCCTTTTCTTGACAGTGGCTAGTAGGGGTTCCTGAGGGCCAGCCATCAGTGCGACTTGACTTCGCACAAAGGTGTTTGTCTTCCTATCCTTCCAGGAAATTCCAAGCAGTCGCCTGAAGCCTTTTGTCTCGAAACGTCTGGATCCGCTTGGTGGTTTCAGCGGTCATTGTCCAACTTTCGCAGCCGTAAAGCAGATGGAGATGACCAGGGATCTGAACAATTTGACTTTTGTTTTGAAGCTGATGTTGTCGCTTCTCCATATCTTGTTCAGTTTTGCCATAGCTGATGTTGCCATGGCTAGCCTGGTCTTGATCTCTGTGGTGGAGCGTTCATCTTTCGTGAGGGTAGCGCCAAGATATTTGAAAGCGTCTACTTCTTCCAGCTGCTGGCCATTCATGTAGATCTGTGCTGTGGTGCCGTTTGCACTGTTGACAATACTTTACTCTTTTCTGTGCTGACTTCCATCCCATATGCGCCTGCTCTGTCTACCAGTCTGTTGGTAAGGTCTTGGAGTTCCTTGTTGCTGCCTCCATGAGATCAATATCATCAGCGAAGCGCAGGTTGTTAATGGGTCGCCCTCCTACTGAGATGGTAGAGTGGAAGTCGTAAAGTGTTTCCCTCATGATGTTCTCCAGGAATAGATTAAAGAGAGTTGGAGAGAGCAAGCAGCCCTGACGGACGCCGACTGTGTCTTGAAGTAATCTCCTACTTGGCCGTTAAGGAGGACTGCACTGCTGGAGGTGTTGTACAGCGCTTCTATATCTGGATGAGACCCTCCTCAATGCCAAACTTCCTGAGGACTTGCCAAAGGCCTGCATGCCACACTCTGTCAAAGGCCTTCTTGAAGTCAATGAAGTTGTGTAGCAGTCCCTCTGATGTTGCAGATGCTTCTCCATCAGGATTTGGCAACTGAAAATTTGTTCTACCGTGCTCCTTCCTGCCCTGAACCCAGCTTGTTCTTCTGCCAGGTGCTCTTCCACCTCCTTTTTGAGTTGTTCAGTATCACTCTTAACGTGATCTTGCTGGTGTGGCTAATGAGACTGATCGTTCTGTAATTCTGGCACTGTTCTGGCAGTGTTCACCAAAATGTTTTTCTTCTGAATTGTCCATACCCCTAATAACAGTATTTGAAATGCTTACTTAAATTTAAAGTTCGGATCAAAATGGCCTTGACAAAATCGATAGTAAAGTACTAACAAAAAAAAATCAATTGCATATGCTATAGTGATACTCTCATAATAACTGATACTCTTAACGTACATATTTAACCTGTGCACCTATAAGAATTATTTAAACAAGCAAAAGTAATAGTTATATCTTTACACAAATGGAGACCTAACCAATCCGCTAAGTATAGATCAATATCCATACTGTCAGTCCTAACTAAACCGTTAGAAAAACTATATATACAATTTCATTACATTCTCATTTTTGAAATATATGATCTAATTAATGAAATTAAGGATTTTGTGAAAAACAGTCTTGCCATACAGCCTTAATGCATGTGATTGAGTGATGTCTTTTGAATATAAAATAGAAATTGGAGGAGTCCTTTTTCTAGACTTTGCTAAAGCCTTTGACGTTATTAGCCACTCTCTCGTAATTAAGAATAAAAATAGGCCTACTATACAATTTTCAACCAAGCATTAAACATTTTTAGACTCATTTCTCAGTAATCGTCAACAACATTTGAAATCCGGCCCAGGAGATCAACCTTATTACCTGTGAAATATTGAATACCACACAGATCTTCGATCAATACTAAGACCTGTTCTTTTCTCTATTTATATTTATTACCTACCTCTGCAAAGTTCATGAACATGTGAAATATTTGCTGCTACATCAACTCAATTTTACAACAGTGATCCAAACCAGGTTGAGAGTCGTATACAGGCAGACATCGATAAGCGTATGAAATGGACAGAACTGAATCATGTCTCTTAATTCAACCAAAATGTATGTTTATAACCACTCGGCAAAAAAGACAGAAACTGTGTTCTCCATTCACGCCAATATTTATCCAAGGACAACAAAGAAAGAAATTAAACAAATAAGTATCTGCAGACTCTGTTTAGGAATCAGCGATTCAAATAATCATTTGTTTAATCATTTAGTTGGCTGTCCACAAGCGTCTTTGTGGCAGAGTGAGAGAAATGGCAAAGCATTATTATTGTCCTTGTTTTAATGTTCATCAAGAAAATAGTGTCCTACGGCTACTACATTGTCTTTAGGTACGCCTTCTCTGGAAAGGGACATGAGATTTTCATGTGAATACCAATATCTTGATAATATTTCAGACTGTCCAGAGATTCATTTGTCTGTCATGTAGATTTTAAGAGTTCCTTGCAAAGTGAGATCTATTGGAAGTAATACTTAATGCACGCATCAAGGATGTTTTAAATACATATGTGGCGCTCACCACGAAATGAGTCGCTTAGCACATTACCAATTTTGCACTAGGAGCTTTAAAGGCATTGGGGGTCAAGTTGTCAATTTTGTGATTTTGATTGATTATTAAACTAGATCTGTTGATTTATCTTATAATGAAATATCAAGGTATCATTTTTATTCCTTTTGCTTTTAAATGTGTTTTGAAAATACCAAAGCACTCATTCTGACAACCTGTTACTAAAATAAACTTGCCCGTTTCTCATTTTGTCACATCCTGCAGTCTACCAATTTAATTTGTAATAATGTTGCACAGAATTGTCCGATTTTCAAACTGTTTTTTGTAGATAGCCACTTTATAGCACATTAATAACATGTCAAAACTAAAAATTGACCTCATGTGCACTCCATCTCATTATGTGGTGGAGCGTCACATATGTACTCAGTGTTGTCAAGTGAAGAAGTTGTGATATTTTGTGACAAGCTGATGCTTCTTCCATGTCTCTCAACTTTCAACTCGAGTCTTTTCGTTTTGTTAGATGGTGATGTACACAAAACGCTATTAGTTTGTTGCCACTCCTAAAATATTAATTTATGTACAATGTGTTTCTGAATAAATAATAATGTTTAAACCAGACGTTTGAAGAAAAAGGTCTTTATGATATGTCTGTGTAATATATATACCCTAAAATCCCTAGCATACGCCCCCCCCCCTGTGCACTGATTTGGGGCAAAATTAGGGGGTGGGCGTTTGCTAGGGATAGACCCCTTTGCACAAAGTAATTTTTGTGCTCAACCCTGTAATTGAGTGATTACAAACCCTGAAAGCATGTAAGTTAGGTTGTGTGAGTAGAAGTGAAGGAAAATAGAAAAAAAGGGACTTTGAGGCAAAGAAGGCCAACCAGGACATTCAAGTTCCTGACTTCCTGAGTAATAGGGACACTGTAACAGTCCAGAAGCAGGAGGCGGCGTTCGTCGGATGGCCCAAGGACATGCTGAATCCAGGCAATGATGGTGTCTCTGGTCATCCAGCCATTGGCTGTCGCACATACACGAACATTGTCTGGCACTCTCAGCTGCAAAAAACACGGGTGGAATGTTCCTATTTCTCTCTTGCAAGATCACAAAAGCTGGCAATGTAGTTCCATCCGCTGCCGCCGTAAGTGCCACCGTGAATCCTCGTTTTTCAGCCTTTGGGCTCTTGATTGTAACTTGTTTTGCACCTTTCTTGTTGTTGGTACCAGCTGGCATGATGTCAAACCAGACCATCGTCTGATCCATGTTCATGATGTTGGACAGAGGATAACCATGGCGAACGTTCCGTGGGAACTGAAGTAGTTGATCCTCAAAGTCTGCAGGGACGTAATTTTAATTCACTTTGTTAGGGATGGGTGGGAGTGAGGAGAGGGGCAAAGAATAAGACAAAAAGGAAAGAAACACGAAAAGGTAAAGAAGGGTAAAAGATGACTTTTAGAACAGTCTGTACAAATCCTAGTGAAAGTGAGCATAGTCTCTTTGAAAAAAGCAGGGTGGGAGTTTGCTAGGTAGTTACCCCTGTGCACAACTTTTGGCTCAAAGTGGGGGGTGGGCGTTTGCTAGATGGTGGGCTTATGCTAGGCATTTTAGGTATATATATATATACATGTTGTGTGTGTGTTGTGTGTGTGTGTGTGTGTGTGTGTGTTGTGTGTGTTGTGCGTGCCCGCATGGAGGTACAAATGTACAGGCAAATAATTATGTGTCTGCATTTGAGCATACATCAAATAATTGAACAATTAAGTATTTATGGAGT
>JASPKP010006599.1:0-13992 GCA_030674155.1 Stramonita haemastoma
TGCTGACCCCCAATCCCAGAGGCCGGCCCCAACACGCTTTGAAAAGGGGAAAGAGTCCCACCCTCAGCTTTTCCCAATACCAAAATTTAAAATTTTTGCAGGGAAACCCCCCAAACCCCTTTTGCTGACCCTGCCCTTGCCTTGTGGACTTGGGTGGTTGATGCAGCAGTCAGCGAATGGTCCACTTTCCAGGCAGCAAGGTCCTCAGCAGGCAAACCACGGGCTCCTTCAGTTTGCAGGCTTGGCAGTATTTGGCCCGCAATAAAGTCAATGACGAGCCCAGTCGCCATCAAGCCCCCCCCCACGCATCAAGGAGGTGGACCCTCTTTTCTGCAGGTGCCATAAAAACTGACGAGATGTCAATGACGGGGGTCTCTCCTCGGTCCAGAGCCTCCTTGATGTCAGGATCCCTCTCTGTAAGCCTTGTGGACCGCTTGCATGCGCTGTAGCAGTTCTGCCCCGCATCAGCTTCTGACCTGCCAAATCATTTCATTTTTTGTGTAATCTACTAATATTCAATATCACTTCCTCCCTCTCTCTCTCTCTCTCTCTTCTCTCGTTTTTCTCTCTCTCTCTCACACCCACAAAATTGAATTATTCCTGTGTGCGCACACTCTCGACACACACCATTCACTTCACTTATTCGCTCATCATTATATTAGCCACACACACACCACACACACACACCACACACACACACACACACACACATACACACACAAATACCCCCAATTTCCTCTCACTTATTCACAATCTTTATATTAAAACCACACCACACACACACCACACACACACCCAAACACACACCACAAATACAAATATACAAAACATTCACTTTTCATTTTCACTAATCATTATATCACACACACACACACACACACACACACACACACACCACACACAAAACACACACCACACCCCACAAAATTAAACACGCACACAAATACACAAACACATTCCCCTTATTCACTAATCATCTCACACACACACACACACACACCCCACACACACACACACACCCCACAACACACACACATGGATTTGATATTGGTTACTCACCAAACACTCTTTTATCATGCTTTTTTATATGTGGAGAGGTGCATTAGCTGGCATTCCAGTCACTACTCCAAATGTTTCCAGTGCTGTGTGGTTTTTTTCCTACCTCATGACTAAAAAAAAACCATTTTAGGATTTATTTCAAAGGCCACATTCTGCTTTTGTCACTAAACCCCAACTCGAGGAGAGGAAAGTTTTCATATTTTTCATAGCCACAGACACTTTCCCAGTTTCAGTTTTGCAGCAAAGCCAGTACTCTCTTTGTTGCAAACAGTCACTGACAAGCCAGTTTCCCAGCACAGGGGGGCACGCCACATCAGACAGTAACTTGGTCAGCTACCACAGGTGCATCAGTGTCCAGCATTGTTCTTCTCCATCATCAGCCACTGCACCTCTCATCCTTTCAATTTTTGGGGCCAGAAGCACTTGATTCAAATGTTCGACTAGTCCACAGGTTCTGGTTCCCCGATAGAAGCTCCCTCTGGCTCATTCATTCCACCGCTGCTTTTTCTCTCTAGCATTATAGCACGAGCCTTATCCGGCTGTCGCGTTCTATTTGGTCGGGCATCTTCCGCTAAACTTTGCTGATAGTGCACAGAACTAAAGAGAATTTGGACAAATTTAGGCTTGCTAGTTGCTATGAATGGTGTTTGTTTACTCGATGCTAAGGTGCACAATACCGTGAGTGGTGCATCATGGGATACCCGAAGCTATTACCAAGTAGGTTGACAATTTCATGCCACAGGCAATTTCGACCCCCTGACTGGGTAACAACCTTAAAACTTCAACCTACCTTCCCTTTAAAAAAAATAGAATTCACCAGCCTCTTTGATCTAAAGAAGAATTGTTAAGGATGAAAACAATGTGGCTTTGGGAGTATTTCCATACATGCCCATCCATAAAGTGCCATGAAATCACATCAGGTCACATCATCTCGCTGGCAGCCATCTTGAACTGGAAAAACCATCTTCCGACAGAAACTACCTCGCTTTAGAGTTTTGATCAAAGCTTCTTTTTTGTTGAGTAGAAGCTGGTTATGTAAAAAGACTGTTGTAGAAATCAGTCATCTTTGTGTAAATATTGCTATGTCTATGCTTTGTGACAAAGATTTTTAAAATAAAAAATGACCAGTTTTTGTTGCCCTGTTATGAAAAAATGCACCCAGGCAAATTCAGACAGGCACTTTTAGTCATCTATAAAACAGATAATAATCTACTATTGATTTTTTATGTGTTGATTAAGTAATATTTAAGTAATATTAACACTATGAATAAATGTCAGTGTGTGTTTGAGTGTTGCAGGGTACTAACTATTGGTGTATACATGCACAGCTGTACAGCTATGCAACATGCTCTCTATTTTTTATCTTTTCTAGCTTCCTATTTATTTATTTTATTTTTATTTTACTCTTTTATATCGAGGATAATTGAATAAGCACTCATATGCTTTTTTTAATTCAGTCCTCGTATGTATGCAGTTTTGTAAATATTGTCATCTGTTCCCACCAGCACACAATAGCCTACTCTTACAAAAAGCGGAAGAGGATTTAAGGTTATGGGCAAGATGTTCTGCATACGTTTGCACAGGGGGGCCATGGTTTATAATCTCCTCAAAGGACTTTGGGGAGAGTGGATGTCAGCACTGATGTTAACTCCAAGGGAAAAATCCCCTGGAATGGGAATCAAACCCCGGTTGTCAAATTGGGAGTGCAATGTTCTGACCACTATGCGATCTTGGTTCCCATCACCTTTTTCATCTCTTTTATCACATTCTTTTGTCTCTTTTTTGGTATTAAACACAAAACCAACCACCAAAACAACCTAGAATATATAAAATCCACTCATTCTCGTGGGGGACAAAGTTACCGGAGGGGCGTTAAAGTTGTCATGAGGACACCTAGGATAGCTTTAGGTCATTCTTAATGAATATTCATGAGGCTGTATCCCAGGGAACATTCAAAACTCAGTGATTGGTCAATCTATGGGGTCTCTGAACAGTAGGCTGGCTGGCTGGCTTTGTGTGTGTTGGCCAGAGTAGGCCTCCCTGTTTAGGCTATAGAGAAAGGTGTAGGCCAGTTGTTGCTTCGGGATTCTGCACAAGAAAACTCAGCCTTATCACTCACAGGTTGGTGTTTTATAGCAAAGGGGAACTCCAGCACAACACACACACAGAACAAGAAACTAAGCTAGTGTTTATAAATAGAGACGGCTGTTTCGGAAATCCCACACAGGATTCCCAATTCCCACCGAGAGAACTCCATTACTGGAGAGAACTGGCATTACTCACAGGTTGGTGTTTATAGCAAAGCGGAAAAAGGAAAGAAACGCCAAGAAAAGGCCAAGAAAAGTACACAGCCGACACAACTCCAGCACAACACACACACAGAACAAGAACTAAGCTAGGGTTTATAAATAGAGAGCGCTGTTTCGGGAAATCCCACACACGATTCAACCGAGAGAACTCCTATTACTGAGTTCTGGAGAACTCGCATTTACTGGCTATGCTTTGTAAGTGTACATAGACAGTGGGTGTCTGTCTCTCGAGGTGGCAAATTTGCCAACCAGTGTGGAAATTACCAGAACCAATTTTAAGTTCTTGTTTGCAACAGGCATGCTAGAGTTGTGTCGGCTTGTATACTTTTTTGGGCTTTAGGCTTCAAAATGTAGTCAAATGTCCTTTGATTCATTGGTGTATAGGAATAAAACCTATCTGGGAAAGCCTTCAAATGGTAATGGTAGTCCTTGGATGAGACTATAAACCGACGCCCGTGTGCCAAGGCATGCAGAAACATCTGCGCTTAAATCCTGTTCCGCTTTTTGTAAGAGTAGGCCATCGTGTGTGGGTGGGAACAGATGACAATATTTACAAAATTGCATACACACGAGGACCACATGAAAAAAAGCACATGATAGCTTATTCTGTTATCCTCGATATAAAAGAATAAAAGAATAAATAAATAAATAAATAAATAAATAAATAAATAAATAAATAAATAAATTTTAAAAAATAAAATGGTATTCACAGTCAAATGATCTCTTTTTGTTTATTTCATAAACACTAATTGCCCTCCTTCTATCAATGTTAGATTAAAGAAACTTTGTTGAAACTACTGTCTAACAATAAGTCTTCAAAAAGCCATTCCGTCTATTAGGCCTAGCTGTTATTGATGACTGCATACATAAGTGTGTATTGTCTCGTCTTTCCTTTTCCCACCTTGCTATGAACACCAACCACCTGACTGATTAAGCAGAGTTTTCTGGCAGAGTACTCTTGCAGCAGTAACCGGCCTACTGGCTTTCTGTATAAACACGCCTTAATGGTTACTGGTGCAAAAAAAAACTCTGCCTTGTCACTCGCCTGTTGGTGTTTATAGCAAGGCAGTAAAAGCCAAGAAAAGTACACAGCCAACACACACCGAACAAGAACTAAAAGTTGGTTTTGGTAATTTTCGGCTTGGTCGGCAAATTTAGGGCCTCTAGAGACAAGTGTTGTCTATGTACACTTACAAAGCATAGTGAGTAACATTCCTTGCTGGAGTTCTCTCCGGTCAAATCCTTCTGAAACCCTCGTTTCTATAAATGCCAGCTAAAAGTTGGTTCTGGTATGCCTAATTTTGGGAGTTCTCTCGGGTTCAATGCTTCTGAAACCCTTTGTCTCTATAAAGGCCAGCTAAAAGTTGTTCTGGTAGGCTTAATTTCCAGCACTGGTCGGCAAATATGCCACCTCTAGAGACAAGTGTTGTCTATGTACACTTACAAAGCATAATGAGTAACATTCCACTCGTGAATTTTCTCTGGTCATGGGATTTCCACCCCTGTCTCCATAAACACTAGCTAAGAGTAAGAGCACTGTAAAAAGTGTCGGAATATGCCAGGGTGTATTTTGATTTGCTGTTGCTATTAGTTGTAGTACTCTAATTCCGAATATGGTAGTTCTTGTCAATGAGATAGCATCAGAAAAAGGTGGGATATATGTACAAGGGTATCTCCTAGATTGTGACATTGCAAAATTTAAAAAAGAACAGCTTCAGCCTTTCTGTTGATATGCAATATGAGGGGATGTGTTTGTGACAGGAACACATGGTCAATTTTGCAAAAAAAAATTCCAAAAGAAGCATGAAAGGGGGTTCAGTGTGTAACTTTATTGTTGAATAATCATATATTAGAGTTTGTTTTGAGTCAAAATAAGAGTAACATACCAAAGATAACACATTAATGGGTCAAAATTTGACAAAATCTCAAAATCGTGAAAAAAAATGTCTTTTTGGCCGTTTTGTACCCCCTATCCCACCTTCAGCTGGTAGGCTCATATAGCAACAAAATATCCCAGTGGGAGGCCATTCCATGATATGGAAACCAGGGCTCTTTGTTATGTACAGCTGAACACAAAACTCTTTACTGTCCAGATAGGTTACAGCATTCCCAGCCTTTCTTGTGTCAAGTCTTTGTCACACACTGTTAACCAAGATAAAACTCTAAGGGTCACCAAATCCCTTGAAGCACATGATAGGGTCCCATTTTTTAAATTTTGTATTTTATACTACTTTATGTCACAGCAGATTTCTCTGCATGAAATTGGGGCTGCACTTGGGGGAAGAGCGGGCGTGGCCACAAGTGCAGCATCTACCCATTTTTCCCTGTACTGTCTGCAAGGTATATGTTTCCCTATCAGAGTGACTTTTCTATAGAATTTTGCCAGGGACAACCCCCAACAGGATTCGAACCACCACACTTTCTAGGCAGGCATGTTACCTACTAGACCACCAATGGATCCACCCATGTGTATGTGTGTCCTAGATTCCCAATTAGCAAACTGGTGAGTTTGACATCTTCCTCTTTTAACATGTTTTTCTTACTGTTTGACAAACCAGTCCACACATACTGGCTCAGTGTCTGGTTGGTATGCCTACTGGATCACACAATGTTATCAGACTCACAGGTCACAATACTGTCACCGTCTGAATGATGTAGGACATATTTTCTGAAGTGTGTATTTCTGTGGCTGTCTCTCAAGTCTTTTCTGTACAAATCTATCAGTCAGAGTAACCACCTACCATGTTACATTTCCTGTGTCAAATGCACCAACAGTATAACCAATCCTCCATTGATAATCCACCTCAGGCAGTTAAACACACACATCAGCACTGCAATCAGCCACACAGGGAGGTTCTAAGTCAACAAATAAGTGAATAATGATCAATAAAATAATAAATCAATTTCTGTTCCAGAAAGCATAAAGAAAAGCAGGCAAGTGTGTGTGAAAGTGACTGTGCCTTCAGTGCTCTAGGTCATGGTGAATTTGGGAGAAGGATTTTTTCCTGTAGTACTGTACTTGCCTGCTGTGATTCACTGTTGGTTTGACACTGCTGTGTCCACTGGCTTCAGTCAACAAAAACCAGATTGTCCCCCTTTCCTGCTCCACTCTCCCTAAGGGTCCTTTGGAAACCCAGACCTGTGTGCAAACACACGCAGAACACCACCTTGGGCACACATTAAATCCTGTTCCACTTTTCATAAAAGTAAGCCATTGTGTGCTGGTGGGAACAGATGACAAGATTTACAAAACTGCCTACACACAGGGACTGGATGTAAAAATAACACATGAGCATTTATTCTATTATCCTCGATATAAAAGAATGAATAAATAAATATATATATAAATACAAATCCTGTCACTTTCCAGCTGGAGACTGCAGTGTCAGTCAGCAGGGCGCCTAAGGTCCTCTCCACAGCTGCTGGAAGTCCAGTAACTGGCATTTTTAGAATGAATGACAAGTTTTACTGCTGCTCACAGAAAGTGTAGTAGTAGTGGGGGGGGGGGGGGGTATGCCAGAGAGATCAATCAATCAATCAATCAATCAATCAATCAAATTTTTATTTCCAGATGGTACATTGAGTAAGCATCGATTTGCTTTTTTTCCATCAAGCCATCTATCTAAAGAAAAGAAAAAAGATCAAAACAACAACAAAAATCAAATCAAAACAAAACAAAACAAAAAACCAACAAAAAACAAAGCAGAAAATCCCTAGCAAACAATAAAGCCAACAAAAGAAAGAAAAGGGGAAAAGCAAACAAACAAATAAAACAACAACAACAAACATTTCACCAACATTAATTTGCTAACATGATTTCAACAACTTTAAAATAAAATATGCCTATAAATAATACAAGCAACTACAATAACAGCAAAAACAACCAAAAGAAAAAAAAAATCACTCAAAAGCCATACACACATGCACACAGAGAGAGAGAGAGAGAGAGAGAGAGAGAGAGAGAGAGAGAGAGAGAGAGAGAGAGAGAGAGAGAGAGAGGTATAGGTTAAGTATAACTTCATATTGCATATGATATGTCAAACAAACCCAACAAAAAAAAGGATTACAGGTTAAGTATAACTTCAGATTGCATATATTATGTCAAACAAACTCAACAAAAAAGGATATATATATATACATATATAATACAAATATTAACACAACCCTTTCTTTGTTTACCACAATACTTTAAATGAAAAAACAAAACAAAGGTAAATTTAAATTTAAAAAAACTAACAGAAAACCAAAAATCCCCCAAAATTATAATATTGAAAACCCGATAAAATCCAAACATAACACCTCAAAATGAATAAAAACTACCCGCCCCCCTTAAATCTAGTATAGTAGTAGTAGTAGTATAGTAGTAGTAGTAGTAGTAGTAGTAGTAGTATAGTAGTAGTAGTAGTAGTAGTAGTAGTAGTAGTAGGTACCCATCAGTCACGGAAGACTATGGAGTTGCACACTAGTCTTTAGAGGGGGAGTGGATAGCCTAGTGGTCAGAACGTTCCGCTCGCATTTTGACGACCCGGGTTCGATTCCCGGTGGAGGGGATTTTGTCTCTGGAGTTAAAATCAGTGCTGATTCCACTACCCCCCAAAAGTCTTTCCGATGAGACTAAAAAACCGAGGCCCCGTGTGCGAACACACGCAGAACATCTTGCGCACACGTTAAATCCTGTTCTGGCGGTTCGCCCTGGGGACTCCAACTCCCCGATTTTTTCTCAGGGATGGTGTCTAAACACAACACCTGTGTGCATGCTGGTTATATATGTCATCCCTCCTACCGGCACACGATGGCTTGCTCTTTTGAAAGGCGGAACGGGGTTTTAACGTGTGTGCAAGATGTTCTGCGTGCGTTGGCACACAGGGCCTCGGTGATAGTCTCATCCGAATGACTGACATTCTGTTCAATTTCTTTTTTCGTCAAACTGGGAAGAAAGGGCGAGGCTGGGAATCAAATCCAGAACCTCACGGTTTTACTTGTTGGCATGAGAATGTGAGAATGTCTTAACCATCCTGCCACCTTCCTAGCGTAATTCTGCATTTTAAAAACAAACCCACCAAACTCCCCTCCCCACCTTCCACCCCCACCCCTCCAATCCAGCGCAGTTCTGAAAAGTGCAGCATACATGTGAGGAAGAGAACAACACGGTCTTTAATTTGACAAAAGAGAGAGAGAGAGAGAGAGAGAGAGAGAGAGAGAGAGAGAGAGAGAGAGAGAGAGAGAGAGAGAGAGAGAAGAGAGGACTGATAAACGAACAGAAAGAGGGACAGAGAAAAATAGGTAGCTGAACAGGTAGACAGACAAACAGAAAAATAGAGACACATAAGACAAAAGCACAGATAGAAGAGATCAGAAACGTCACCAAAAGCAACATGCAAATTCACTGCCAAAGCCAGCTGCTTTTTCCGCGCTTTTCTTTTTTTTTTTTTTTTTTTTTTTTTTGGGGGGGGGGGCTTCTTTTCTCCCCATTTTTTTCTTCTTTTTTTTTAATTTGAGGACTGTACTGTGGGCACTTTCGCTTAACATGTGAAAAAGCGTTCATGTGTTTGGACTGGGGGGGTGCAGGGCAGTTTGCAAGTGTCATTTCACACAGCCCCCTAGCTGCAGTGCAGACCACTGGCACTGCTAGGGAGGGGAAAAAAAGAAAGACACTCTGAAGACTTTGACATTCAACATACTGGTCGGTGAAGACTGAAGAAGCGCGTATCAGTATTTGTTTTTATCACTGTCATTAAAAGTTAAGGGTGCAATGGGTTAGACCAGTGGATAAAAGCGAGAGTTGTTTTTTTTTTTCTAAACAAAATCTGGCTCTAGATATATTTTGGATCATACAAAGTCAGATTGTAAACTGAGTGTCCCCCTCCTAGGCCTGACCACACTCCAAGTTTTGCGGTTGGTCCAATATTGAATAAGTAAATGTTTTTTTATTCTCACATTGACAGCCTCCTCTTTTTTTTGTCTTCGATTTTCCGATTTTCCTCAACTATTTAAAGAAGGTAAGGGGGAAGGGGGGGGGGGGGGGGGGCACTCAAATTCAAAATATTTTTCGAAGTTTGTATTGCTAGCTAGCTGATTTTTTAACATTTGGTGCAGACTTGAGTGCTGGGATAAGGATTGCAAAGGTGGGCACTCATCTAGTCCACGTGTGTATGCTGGTTTATAAATTCTGTTCCCTCTTGCACGCAATGGCATATTACGAAAGGTGGACAGGTTTTAAATGGAGCAAAAAGGGGTTCTGCTTGAGCTCGCACAGGACCTCAGTTTATTGTTTCATCCAAAGAATTTTCAGGATAAGCACAATATGTCGTTCTACAGCTTTATATGCCCATGTGGCAATTTAAATCTCTTTTTGGGGGAGGGGGGGGGGGGAGGGGTAATGTACTTTTAAGATTATTCTTTACTTTTGGGTAATTTGGGGATGATAAACATCAAGCACAATAACTGGGCGCCCTCAGCACAGCCTGGTTTTATGGGCCTAAAGGAATCAGTTTAATCATTAAAATGTTATCACATTTATTTTTCGAATGAGGATGTAGAATACTTGAGGAATAAGGTCGTGTTGGTTTTGAACTAAGTAAATGTTACTTCTAGAGCCACACCACACATTCCAGGCAAGCGCGCCCACATGCATACACTACTGTCTCTCCTGCCTGCCTGCCTCTCTCCTCTCTCTCTCATCTCTCTCTCTCTCTCTCTCTCTGTGGATTTTTTGGTGGGTTTGCTTTTGTTTTTGTTGTTGTTTTTTTTTGTTTGTTTGTTTGTTTTTGGGGGGGCGGGGTTCTTTGGTTTGTTTGTTTTGTTTTTGTTTTTTGCTAGATAGATGCTTGATGGGAAAAAAAAGCAAATTACTCAATGTACCATCTGAGAATAAAATTTTGATTTGATTTGATTAATTTTTCATTTGATCTCGACCATGGGCGACTCTGTGGGGTGAACGTCATAGCTCAGCGGACAGTCGGCGGTGTTGCCCTGGCTGTGACGTGACACATCCTACGGCTCGTGACGAGCGTGCTGCACGTGCGGGCCGCTGTCCTACCAGCAGACGGGTAGGCTATGCCGATTTCCTGAGTAACTTGCGTGGCGCAAGTCGTCTGCTCGCGGCAAAGTAGCCAGTGACAATAAGAATTGTCGCAGGAGTCAGCGCCCTAGCAGCTTCAGAAAGAGTTAGGACAGGCCCGGCCATCCAAGTCAATGGACATTCTTAAATTATAATGTCGAAAATCTGTACATTGAATTAAGAAATGTATCTTTCATAAACTATGTCAATAAGTTCGATTTTGTTTGCCTCACAGAGACTTTTCTTGATTCTAATTTTGATTACAGTGGTGTTTTTCTTGAGTTTTTAAGGAATTCTGAAGGAGTGCTGTTTATTAGTAAGAAAGACTTTAGAAAATTGTGTCGAAGAAATTAAAATAGAGTGTGACAAGACTATTGCTATTAAAGTAAATAAATGTATTTTCAATTTCGATAAAGATGTTATTTTAATAGTGTGCTATATTGTGCCAGAAGGTGGTCCTATTTGCAATGAAAAACTAATCAAAGATAGTGTTATATATTATTAGAGGGAAACCTTATTGCAGTATTTTCCACACACAAAAAAATTTTCATTTCATGATTGTAGGAGACTTGAATGCCAGGACACAGGCCAAGATCAAGCCGACCTTGAAGTTATGTCAAAATTATTTGGAAGATGTTGAATATGACAGAATGAATGATGAACTTTGTGCGGGTGCTTCTAAGATGACACGATGAACAATTTTGGCAGGTCATTGTTAGATTTATGCTTTATGTTTGATAATATGGGGATACTGAATGGTGGCTGTGAAGGGGATAGGGATGGGGAGCATACCTTTGTGTCTCCTAATGGATGCAGTGTGATTATTTTCTTGTTCCTAGTCAAATATTATCATGTTTTGATTTATGTCTTTGGGAGTGTGTTTATTCATGGCATCTCCCAGTTGAAACAACGTGGAAAGTAGATGATGGATGTATTAACAGTGAAAGTAGAGATGATAATTTTATAGTCAATTTAAAGAGCAATGTATTCTTAAGTAAGCTTATTCCAAAAAAAAAAGGCTAATATCACATATAATTTGAATGGACGGGGGACGGGATAGCCTAGTGGTCAGAACATTACACTCGCAATTTGACGACCCGGGTTCGATTCCCGTTCGAGGGGATTTTTCCTCTGGAGTTAACATCAGTGCTGACTCTACTCCCCAAAAGTCTTTCGGATGAGACTTTAAACCGAGGCTCCGTGTACGAACGCACGCAGAACATCTTGCGCACACGTTCAATCCTGTTCCGCTTTTCGTAAGAGTACGTAGGCCATCGTGTGCCGGTGGGAACAGATGACATTTACAAAACTGCATACACACGGGGAATGGATGTAATAAAAAAAAAAGCATATGAATGCTTATTCCATTTTCCTCCTTATAAAAGAATAAAATAATATAAAATAAAATAACATAAATGGACGGTCGAATCGAAAATTGTTATGGCATTTGAGTTTGATTTTTCTTTTCGTTTCTTTGTATGTTCTTGGTGATTTGCAACGTATAGACGTCAGTGTTAATGTGAGTTGATTATTAAAGAATGAATCCTTTCTTTTTCCAAACTTAACTGTACTGATCACATTTTTCACTTTTGTTTACTGTTTCACAAAAAAGTATTGGTGTTACCTCCCTTGTCAAAAGGCCCAGTTGGGCAATGACAATAAACTGTTAAAGCTTAAAGCAGCTCGCTCTCTCTCTCTCTCTCTCTCTCTCTCTCTCTCTCTCTCTCTTTTCTCTCTCTCTCTCTCTCTCTCTCTCTCTCTCTCTCTCTCTCTCTCTCTCTCTCTCTCTCTCTTCCCCCCCCTCCAATAGGGATATCAGTTAATTTTTTTCCCTTTTATCCAAATGTATGATTTATATGACATGTATAACTTTTGACAGATGGTGGTGGATTGATGTTTTCAGTTGTTTATTTCATTTTGTTCTCTTGTTTGCTCTTTATCTATTAACGCTTTTCTTTTTCTTCCATAATCAAAATCATTTTATTGTGACTTCTTATTTTCGTCTTCTGAACGAGTGCATTTTTATTACCTTATCATATATAGTGTCCTTATTCTTGTATGTTGTTTGGTACTGCGTATAGTTTTATTATTTAGTATCTTTTCAACTTGATGTTATCCCTGAAAAGGGCGGGACTGGATGTAAAAAAGCACACGAGTGCTAATCTATTATCCTCGAATAAAAGAATTTGCCTTGCCTTGCCTTGTCTGTCTCTTCTCTCTGGGACGGATAGCCTAGTGGTCAGAACATTGCGCTGGCAATTTGACCACCCGGGTTCGAGTCCGGTCGAGGAGATTTTTTCTCCTGGAGTTAACATCAGTGCTGACTCCACTCTCCCCAAAATTCATTCGGATGAGACTTTAAACCGAGGCCCCGTGTGCGAACGCACGCAGAACACCTTGCACACACGTTCAATCCTGTTCCGCTTTTCGTAAGAGTAGGCCATCGTGTGCCGGTGGAACAGGTGGCATTTACAATACTGCATACACACGGGGACTGGATGAAAAAAGGACAAGAGTGCTTATTCCATTATCCTCGATATAAAAGAATGAATGAATCAATCAATCTCTCAATATATCCCTTTTCTGCTTTCTTTAAACCATAAGTTGATCTTTTGGTGGTGGGTGGTGGTGGTGGTGGTGGTTTTGTGTTGGAGAGGGTTGCTAATGGGTTTTTTGAGTGTTTGGTTTGTTTTGGTTTGGGCTTGGTTGTATTGGTTCGCTTTTGGGTTTGTTTGTTTGTTTGTTTGTTTGTTTGTTTGTTTTTGCTACAGTTCCTAATCAGGGCAAGGGCCGGATGAAAAGAATAATGGGAATGTTTATCTGTAGCCCTTGAAAAATGATCATTCTCTCTCTCTCTCTCTCTCTCTCTCTCTCTCTCTCTCCTCTCTCTCTCTCTCTCTCTCTCTCTTCTCTCTCTCTCTCTCTCTCTCTCTCTCTCTCTCTCTGAATGTCTCACCTACTGCCTAAACATGTTTACCTTAAAAAAAAAAAAACATGTTTACTATCTATATTGAGAAATGTTTATTCATATTTTGTACTCTCTATTTTGTAATCACGTGTGCGAATGTAAATTTATTTCTATATAAAATTTTAAATAATGATCCTTAAAAAAAAAAAAAAAAACCCACTGAAAACATGTCCATCCCGATATAATATAATTAGAAACAAATTTTTATGGGCTGTAATCAGAGATTGATAAAGTTATTAAAGGGATATAGTCCCAAAAAATTTTCCTTTCAGCGGATAGATTCCCTTGTTTCCCTTAATGATTTTTATTTAGAATTCAAGCATAATTTTCCCTTAGAAAGAAGTTTATTGAGAAATGTGCGAGAACCGTGAATGTGTGTGTGTGGTGTGGGTGTGTGTGTGTGTGTGTGTGTGTGTGTGTGTGGGGTGTGTGTGTTGGTGTGGTGTGTAAATGTGTGTGTGTGCGCGCGCGCGCGATTGGTGAGTAAATGGTGGTGTGTGTGTGTGTGCCGGGGGCGTGTGTGTGTGTGTGTGTGTGTGTGTGTGTAAAACATTATCCAATTTATAAAAATTTTTCTAAAATTTTTTAAACACTGG
>JASPKP010006600.1:0-10000 GCA_030674155.1 Stramonita haemastoma
GCGTTTCTCTCAACATCACTTTTTGAGAAAAGACTTAACTATATAGCGAATGAACACACACACACACACACACACACACACACACACACCACACACACAACACACACACACACACACGCACACACACACACACACACACACACACACACACACACACACACACACACACACACACACACTCACACACACACACACACGACCTCACATAACCTGCTCCCACCCCCACCCCCCCTACATCCACTACACTTTCACCTCCACCCCTCCATCTCCTTCCCTCCCCCCCCCCCAAACCACCACCACCAACAACCACCCCCAACCACACCCACCCCCCTTAAAATCCAAAACTCACCACATCAACATTATCCACAAACGAATCATCCTCAAACTGCACACCCGTAGTGGTGAACCGTTTGACGTCAGACTTGATGACGACACTTCCGCAAGCGATGCGATTGGCTAGATCGTCATTGACCATCGGATGTTGAGCCAGGGGCGAATATTTAGGAGTGAGGCTGTACAGGTCGTGATCTATCTGACCATTGAGGTATCGTCTGGTCAAGTAGTCTTGGACAGCGTTTGGGAGACTGTAGACTAAGGAAACGAGCCATCTCCGGGTGTTGACGATGTCGATGGGTAGCCCTCCTGGCTTGTTCAAACGGTGAATCATCCACGTCCCCCTCCTTGTACTCAGAAAGACCTAATGTGTTGACCCCACCCAACAACCCACCACCCACCCACCACCACCACCACCCAAAAAAAAAAATAGAAAAAAGAAAAAAGAAAGAAAAGAAAAGAAAAAAAAGAAAAAGAAAAAAAGAAAAAAAAAGAAAAAAAAAAAAAAGAAAAGAAAAAAGAAAAAAAAAGAAAAGAAAAAGAAAGAAAAAAGATTTCAATTCGAATATATCAATAATAGACATGTGTGCACAAAGTATGTTAATGAAAGAATAAATCCATTTTTTTTTTAGCCTGAAAAAGGTTTTTGAATAAACCGAAAAAAATTTGCTCTGCCAGAACACTTTGGGTGTTGTGTCTTTGAATTTGTCTGCTTGTAGAAGAATAAATCTAAGAGTACACATTTGGACATTTACCTTCGAAAATGAGTCATGTATGAAAATTGTGGGGAGGGGGAGGGGTGGGGGGAGGGGGAAGGGTGGGGGGGGGGGGGGTTAGGGAGGGATTGGTTAAGTGGTTTGAGTGTTGTGCTCCTAATCTGACGGTGTGGGATCGAGGAGATTTTTCCTCCCTCCTGGTGTTAACATCAGTACCGACTCCACTCCCCCAAAAGTCATTCGGATGAAACGATAAACCGAAATCTCGTGTACTACTACTTATACACACATAACATCGTACTATACACGTTAAAAACCCTTTTCAAAAACTTTTTAAAAGAGTAGGCCATTTCGTGCTGGTAGAAACGAATGACAAAATCTATATCATTTTTTAAAAATTGCATGCACACAAGTGTCGTGCTTGGACACCCTCCCCGAAGTTGGAATGCGGCTACCTTAATGATGGGTAAAATCAGACGCTTATACAAAATTTCACCATTGGGTGAACCTTGGAGCTCTAGCTGAGGAACGAAAAAAAGATGATATTATAAGAATTATTCTTTGTTATCTTTATACAGTGTTGTAAGTAGAAGCGGTACACTCGGTCAAACAACAACAAAAGCAACACAAGAAAGCAACAACAACAACAACAACAACAACAGCAACAACAAACGTAAAAGGCAAAAGGTAAAGGTGTCCCATAACCTATGTGGTTATAGGGGAGCGAGGCATCTGATACCTCAGCTTCTCCAGGAGCCAGCATATTGAGGGCAGCGGCGCCCATCTCCTCTCCCTCGCTGCTTTACCTTCCCTGACCCTAAAGAGGGCAGGTACCCATTTACAGCTGGGTGGACTTGGGAGACTGTACTTGAAGCCAAGGCGCGCAAACCGGTCACCCATCCACTTGGTAACCACGCTCGATGCTGTTTAACCTTAACTTATGGGAAAGCGAGTGTTCAAACGCAAAAATAAACAAACAAAAACCCAGCCAAAAACTTCCAAAGCAATGGGAACAACATCCCCACCCAACCCGTTCGAGGGGATTTTTCCCCTGGAGTTAACATCAGTGCTGGCTCCACTCTCCTCACAAGTCCTTTGGATGAGACTATACACCGAGGCCCCGTGTGCGAACACACACAGAACATATTTGCGCACACGTTAAATCCTGTTTCGTTTTTCGTAAGAGTAGGCCATTGTGTGCCGGTTGGGAGCAAATGACAAGATTTTACAAAAACCTGCATACACCACCGGGGACTGGATGTAAAAAGAAAGCATACGAGTGCTTATTCCATTATCCTCTATATAAAAGAATAAATGAATAAAGAAACGAATAAACAAAGAAATAAATAAATGAATAAAATAATTAATTAAATAAATAAATGAATAAAATAAATTTACCTTAGCTGGAGGAAAGCAAGTGCAAAAACAAGCAAAAAAAATCACCCCCCCACAAAAAAAAAAAAAAAAAAAAAAAACCGGACCCCCCCCCCCAAAAAAAAAAATAACAACCCAAAAAACCACAAACTCAACACCCCTACCTACCTGACCATGCCTACTCAGCTCCACAGCTAAGTCACCACCGGAGTTGCCGATGCCGACGATGAGGACTCGTTTGCCGACGAACGCCGAAGGTTCCCGGTAGTCGTGGGAGTGCAGGACCTTCCCCGTGAATCCCTCCAGGCCTGGGAAGCTTGGCTGATGCTTCAGGGCATGATGCCCCGTGCAGATCATCACTGCCTCGTAGGCTTCTGTGCTGGTGGAGTCATTGCTGAGGTCCTTGACTGTGGAGAGAAGAGGAATGTTTTGTTGTTAGAAAAGAAGAAAAAAAATCAGTGG
Source organism: Stramonita haemastoma (assembly GCA_030674155.1). NCBI lineage: Eukaryota > Metazoa > Mollusca > Gastropoda > Neogastropoda > Muricidae > Stramonita > Stramonita haemastoma. Next base: position 2,886 of record JASPKP010006600.1, read on the forward strand.
GGAAAAAATCAGGGGGGAAAATTGTTGTGTATAAATGTGATGTTGCTGTATGTCATCATCATCATCATCATCATCATCATCATCATCATCATCATCATCATCATCATCATCATCATCATCCCTTACCCCCAGTGTGTGTAGGGCAGCAACTTCTTTTTTTTGTTGCTGTTTCTGTAACGTACTGTTTTTTTTTACGAGACAGGGTTGTTAGCCCTGTGCCCAACAACCCAACCTGGAGGGCCAGCCTCCAACCTGGAGGACCAGGCTTTTTTTTTCCTGTTGGGGTGTGCTTCCCCCACATACGACGGGTAGTACCAGTTTAGCATGGATAACTGGTAGCAGGCAAGCCTGACCTGACAAGTGAGACCCTCCTTAGTCGCCTTTTATGTACCTATGTACCTCTCTGTCTGTCTGTGTGTCTGTCTGTCTTCTTTTCTACCTATTGATCAATCAAATGATTGAGGGATCGATCATTTTGTCTGTCTGTCTGTCTGTCCGTCCATCCATCTGTCTGTCCGTTGCGTCTAACTATTGAGTGAATAAACGATGTCTTTCTACCTATATGTATCTTTTTTTTTTTTTTTTCGTTCCTTGGCTAGAGCTCCAAGGTTCAACAATGGTGATAATTTTGCGTATACATGCTAGACATAATTATCTATCTATTCGTCTGGTTGTCTATTTGATTTCTGTCCAGCCAGACAGACAGCCAGCCAGCCAGCCAGCCAGCCAGCCATTCTCTCTCTCTCTCTCTCTCTCTCTCTCTCTCCTCTCTCTCTCTCTCTCTCTCTCTCTCTCTCTTCTCTCTCTCCTCTCTCTGTGTCTCTGTGTCTCTCTCTCTCTCTGTCTCTCTCTCTGTCCTGTCTGTCTGTCTGTCTGTCTGTCTGTCTGTCTGTCTCTCTCTCTCTCTCTCTCTGTCTGTCTGTCTGTCTCTCTCCATGTGTACCGGTGGGAAGAGATGACATTTACAAAACTGCATACACACGGGGACTGGATGTAGAAAAGCACAAGAGTGCTTATTCCATTATCCTCGATATAAAAGAATAAATGAAATGAAATGAAATGAAATGAAATCTCTCTCTCTCTCTCTCTCTTCCTCTCTCTCTCTCTCTCTCTCTCTCTCTCTCTTCTCTCTCTCTCTCTCTCTCTCTCTGATGACTAATATCGACAATAATTGGTGGTTTAATTAATTTTGATGTGTATTACTCAGAATTATTATTATAAATGTTAGTAGTCATTGATGTTTTCTTACATGTTTATTATTCTGTCACCAGGGGATGCAGGTGAAAGAATGATTGGAGTTTACTCTGTTGCACATTTGGATGTTTCTTGTTATGAAAAGTGTCATTTTCCTCCTTTTGTATTGTATTATGGTCCAATGGCCGATGTACATTAAATAAGTTCCGAGTCCCGAGTTCCGAGTCCGAGTTCTCTCTCTCTCTCTCCTCTCTTCTCTCTCTCTCTCTCTCTCTCTCTCTCTCTCTCTCTCTCTCTCTCTCTCTCTCTCTCTCTCGACCGCCATATTCTATGTACCAGTTTCTCTCAATGGCAACATCGCCAGATCCTATGACAAAATTCCCAGTTAGGGACAATACGCTAGCAGCCCTCTGACAATACTTCCTTTGTTAATAATTATAACTTAAGGACCACTGCCTTCTAAGGACAGCAGCTACTTGAAGCAGAGCAGTAGCCTAAGTGCTTCACTGCTTCCTGTGGCAAGGAAGTTGACTTTGTCGTCTTGCTAGCTGAATACACGGGTTCCACTTAATGCTACATGCAACAGGGGGGGCGGATAGCCCAGTGGTCAGAACATTGCGCTAGCAGTTTGACGACCCGGGTTCGAGTCCGGTCGAGGAGATTTTTCTCCTGGAGTTAACATCAGTGCTGACTCCACTCTCCCCCAAAGTCCTTCGGATGAGACTTTAAACCGAGGCCCCGTGTGCGAACGCACGCAGAACATCTTGCGCACACGTTAAATCCTGTACCACTTTTCGTAAGAGTAGGCCATCGTGTGCCGGTGGGTACAGATGACATTTACAAAAACGCATACACACGGGAACTGGATGTAAAAAAAGCACAAGAGTGCTGATTCCATTATCCTCGATATAAAAGAATAAATAAATAAATAAAAATAAATAAATATTTGTATTGTCACGGCAGATTTCTCTGCGTGGAAAATTCGGGCTGTTCTCCCCCCCTAGGGAACGTGCGTTGCTTAGAACAGCAGCGCCATCCATTGTTTTGGTTTTTTTTCTGTTCCTGTCTGCTGTAACTGTACTGTATTTGCTTCCCCTGTCAGTGCGGCTTTTTTGCAGTTTTGTAAATGTCATCTGCTCCCAACCGGCACACAATGGCCTACTCTTACGAAAAGCGGAACAGGATTTAACGTATGCGCAAGATGTTCTTCTGCGTGCGTTCGCATACAGGGCCTCTGTTTACAGTCTCATCCGAAGGACTTTTGGGGAGAGTGGAATCAGCACCGATGTTGACTCCAGGGGAAAAATCCCCTCGAACGGGAATCGAACCCGGGTCGTCAAATTGCGAGCGCAATGTTCTGACCACTAGGCCATCCCGTCCCCTAGGTATTCTATCCCCGTGCACAGCCTGTCGCCACTGTATAGCCACACCATTTAATCATTCGGATGAGACTATAAACCGAGGCCCCGTGCGCCAACGCACGCAGAACATCTTGCGCACACGTTAAATCCTGTTCTGCTTTTCGTAAGAGTAGGCCATTGTGTGCCGGTTGGGAGCAGATGACAAGATTTACATAAACACTGCATACACACGGGGACTGGCTGAAAAGAAAAGCACATGAGTCCTTATTCAATAATCCTCATATTAAAAGAATAAAATAAAATAAAATAAATAAAATAGATATAAATCTTTCTTTGGGGGTATAAGCTTACCTCCTTTTCTGTGACAGTAGCAACAATATTTTTTTTAAAATGGTTTGGGCACAGAAGCTCATATACTTTTCCGAAACATTAGCTTTTCTTCTCTCTCATAGAATGTTGCAAGGGGAAGCTCTTTGACTGTTGTATAGTGTTTTTTTTTTACATGCAGTAAATGTGCGGGTGACCATTTACGCGCTTTGGCAGTACAGTCCCCCAGTTCACCCAGCTGTAAATGGGTACCTGCCCTCTTAGGGTCAGGGAAGGTAAAACATGAGGGAGAGGAGATGGGCGCCGCCCTCAATATTCTGGCCCCTAGAGAAGCTGACGTCTCTGATGCCTCGCTCCGTTACGACCACCGAGGTTATGGGACACTTTTACCTTTTTTTTTTTACCGTTGCATTTTTTTCTTTTACATGCAGTAAATGTGCGTTGTATACGATATTCTTGTTTAGTGTCTTAGCCGAAAGACTGGTCTTCAGACCATAATTTTATAGAGGAAATGTTCAGTGTTAGTGGGGATTTAAACTTAGAACCTATCATTTGTTTTAGACTCTTGAGTTACTGCTGCAGCAGTTACAGACTCACTCACCCGTCCACCCATCCATCCTTCCGACCATCCATCCATCCGTCCATCCATCCATCCGTCCGTCCGTCCGTCCGTCCGTCCGTCCGTCCGTCCGTCCGTCCGTCCACCCACCCACCCACCCACCCACCCACCCACCCACCCACCTATCTATCTATCTATCTATCTATCTATCTATCTATCTATCTATCTATCTATCTATCTATCTATCTATCTATCTATCTATCTATCCATCCATCCATCCATCCACCCGTCCATTCATCCATCCACCCACCCACCCACCTACCTACCTCCCTACCTACCTACCTACCTACCTATCTATCTATCTATCTATCTATCTATCTATCTATCTATCTATCTATCTATCTATCTATCTATCTATCTATCCATCCATCCATCCATCCATCCACCCGTCCATTCATCCATCCACCCACCCACCCACCCATCTATCTATCCACCCACCCATCCATCCATCCGTCCGTCCGTCCGTCCATCCACCCACTCACCCACCCATCCATCCACCCATCCATCCATCCATACATCCATCCACCCATCCATCCATCCATCTATCCATCCATCCACCCACCCACCCACCCATTCATCCATCCATCCATCCATCCATCCATCTATTACAAAGCAACATAATTATTCCAAGCAACTTTCGAGCTTACGAATCATGCGCGGTTAAGTCTTGGAGTCATAACTTAGCTGCAGGTCATGTCAGGCATGATAAAACACACTGGTCTGCATTTTACTTAGCAGGTACACTTCTAAAAACAAACCTCGAGAATGATGAAATACACATGTCCCGTATTTCACTTCATAGGTACATGAACCAAAACAATTTCAGCGAAAGACGAAGCACAACTAGTACCTGGTTGCATTTTACTTAGTAGGTACATGAACAGAAACAACCTCGAGAATGATAAAACAGGCTTGTCAGCATTTTGCTAAGTGAGGACATTATCGAAAACAATCTCGCTATACCAGCAACAGTTCAGGGCCTCTCTGGATAATGATTCCGCGGTGGTATACCACCGATAAGATGAAAGATACTGTACAAAATGCGATAGCGGTGATATTAGTGACAAATTTCCGTACATTTCTATTTGTTCAAATGTTTAACGAAACTCGTAAAAAAATGTTTATCAAAATAAACATTTTTTACGAGTTTTGTCAAACATTGGACACATAAAACTGCTAAACACCCAAACACATAATCTGTGTAAACTTAATCTTTTACCCTCAATAAAGATCATTTTGACTTGACTTGACTTGACTTGACTTGACTTGACACTTTGAAGCATGAACAACTCTTTTCTTCATCAAAATAAGAAGTCTCTGCTCAATGTTGTTAAAATGATTGACATTATCTGGAAATAATATGTCAACTTTTGTTCCAAAGAGTTCGTTATTTGTATTCATACAATGTTTTTTTTTTGTTCTACAGTAATTGTTCAAATATTCAGTTACATGTTGCATGTATGTTGTTCAGTTATGATTTTGTTTATTGATGTTGTATAAAAATCCTCCATATCCGTAAAGAGATGACAGGAAAGAAAGACTTTGAAATTTGCTTCATGTGGACTTCTGACCTTGAGGATGCAATATAACTAGCTAGCCTGGGTATGTCTGGAAAAAGTGAGATTGAAAATGAGCAGCATGGGCCATGGGAACAGCAGGCTAGGAATGCCACAGAAGACAAGGCAGCACACACACACACACACACACACACATATATACGCACGCACGCACGCACGCACGCACGCACGCACGCACGCACACACACACACACACACACACACACACACACACACACACACACGCACGCACACACACACACACACACACACACACCACGCACGCACACACGCACACGCACGCACACACACACACGCACACACACATACACACACACGCACGCACGCACACACACACACGCAACCCCCCTCCTCCCCCTCCTCAAACAAACATCCTCATCATATTTGTACACACGCTCATTCATAATTATAGCTTTCAGTATTTTTGGCAATGTGGTGGGGGTGACGGGAAGCGAATTAGGCTAGTGGTTAGAGCGATACTGTATTGTGTGACCTGACGGGGATGTGACAGCGTGGGTTCGGGTAGGGTATTGCTCATCAAAAACTTCCAATTCCTTTGGGCCATAGGTTCAATTCCATCGATTGAAATCAGAAAGCTGACGCCAGTGTGTCAATATATGTATAGCATCTTGGCGTTCACGATAAAGACCTACCCATCTGTGTGGTAGAAGAACATGACACCATGGCTGGTGATATATATTTTTTATTATTTCATTCCTTTTTTTTCTTTTATATCGAGGATAATGAAAATAAGCATTCATGTGCTTTTTCCATCCAGTCCCTGTGTGTATGCAGTTTTGTAAATATTGTCATCTGTTCCCAACCGGCACACAATGGCCTACTCTTATGAAAAGCGGAACAGGATTGGGCAAGATGTTCTGCGTAGTGTTCGCGCACACGGAGCCTCGGTTTACAATCTCACCCGAAGGACTCTTGGGAAGAGTGGAGTCAGCACTGATGTGAACTCCAGGGGAGAAAATCCCCTCGAACGGGAATCGAACTCGGGTCATCAAATTGCTAGCGCAATGTTCTGACTACTAGGTTATCCCCCCCACCCCTACCCCCCAGACACCCAGCATGCCGTTTACAGCACGGAGAGAAGTGGGCTTTACCAGCTTTAACTTCAACCTTTTTGACTTCAATCCCATGGGTCCACGAAGTCGTGGGTTCGAATCTCACCGGCGTCTGGTGAATTAAGGGTGGGTATTTTTACGAACAGCACTGCACTGGACCCCAGACGGCAAGAGAAAGAGAGGAAGACCAAGAACAACATGGAGGAGGACAGTGGAATGTGAGATGGAAGCCATGCAACACTCTTGGAGTTCATTGACCAGGCTGGCCCAGGATAGACAGAGGTGGAAAGTCTTTGTTGCTGCCCTACACACCACTGGGTGTAAAGGATGATGATGATGATGATTTTTACGATGTCCCAGGTCAACTTCAAGTGCAGACCTCTATTGCCTTAATTCTTTTTGTATATATATACACACGCAGAAGATCAAAAAATAAAAAGGTAAAGAAAAAGGTAACGGTGTCTCATAACCTGTATGGTCGAAGGGGAGAGCGCGCGAGGCTTCAGAGACCTCAAGCTTCTCTAAGGGGCCAGCATGCTGAGGTCAGCGCCCATCTCCTCTCCCTCGCTGCTTTACCTTCCCTGACCCTAAAGAGGGCAGGTACTCATTTACAGCTGAGTGAAATGGGGGGTGGGGGGGAACTGTACTGTAGCCAAGGCGCGCAAACGGTCACCCATCCAATTGGCAACCACGCTCGACACTGCTTACCAAAGGCTAGGGGAAATGTGAGCGCCTTGCACACTATTTATGTCATTCTTTTTATATCGAGGATAATGAGATAAGCACTACTCGTGTGCTTTTTTTTCTCATCCAGTCCCCGTGTGTATGCAGTTTAAATATTGTCATCTGTTCCCACCGGCACACAATGGCCTACTCTTACAAACAGCGGAGCCTAGAGCCTAATATCATTTTTATACATTCACTTTTCAGGAACAAAAAACTTACCGGTCACTTCCCAGCGGCC
>JASPKP010006601.1:0-2500 GCA_030674155.1 Stramonita haemastoma
TGTTTAAAGCTAGCCACACCAACAGTTTACACAACAAGTTGAAAAGGCCTAGCTCTAAATCTCAACACACACCCATTCCCTTTTTGTACATGACATGCATAGGACAAACCCAAGTACTTGAACATAAAATTCTAAATAGCAATTGTCACTAAGTTTGTATAAAATAAAATTGTAGCAAGTTTTCCAAAGCTTCTTTACACAAAGGTTTAGCCAACTCACGATGAATAAAGTGTGGCATTCTATCGATAAATGGCTGCATCCTGTCTTAACTTGCACAACAGATAACATATTTCTTTTCATCGAGGCTTATCAGAACTACACAAACCAGAATTGCTGTGAATAAAAAAAAATAATTAAAAAAACTCCAACGTTTACGCTCCATGAATCAACCCAGTCTTGGGTCTGAGAAATTCTAGATTCAACAATGCTTTAATAGATTTTATTTTTAATTCAAATATTGCTGAACTTACTTTGTATTCCCCTAGCCTCATTAACCTATGGCAAATTCGAAGCCGAAACCAAAATACTTTTGAAAATAAGGGCACACATTTCCGCTGGAATACTGCAATACACATCACTAAACTATGGATACCAGTCCTACATAATTGTTAAAAAAAAAACCCACCAGGGATGGGATGATTCCAGCAACAAAAAACCCCCACACTTTCTGTAGTGGTAGAGATCAGGAAAGGTGTATGGTGATGCAGAGAGTATGATGCCATGCCTGCAGTTCAATGTCAGTACTTATGAAGTGTTGAATCGACACCGTAATCAGACAATTTAGTTTGAAAAAAAACCAAAAAAAAACCATGGCTATAATATTTTTTTAAACCTCAGCAATAGTAAAAAAAAAAAAAAAAAGTTCCAAATTACAGTTTCTAATCGGTCTTCAACAGGACTCCAGTCTCCACTGTGATTCACAACCAGTCTTCAGCCTCCAAGCCCCTGAAAAGAAACAACAACAGTTAACAGATGACAACAATGAAAAAGTGAAAACGGTAGAAAATGAGGCAGGGGAATTGGGGGGGGGGGGGGGGGGGGGGGAGCGGGGAGGAGGGGCGGGGGGGGGGGGCAAAGAGAGAGGACAGCCATAAGCAAAGAGGCAGACAAACAGACTAAGACAGACGAGAGAGAGAGAGAGGGGGGGGGGGGGGGAGACAGAGAGAGGGACAGAGACAGAGCGGGGGGGTGGGGGGTGGGGGGGTAGAAAGATAGAAAAAGAGAGAGTCAGAGAGACCAAGAGAAACGGAGCGGAGAGAGAGGGGGCGGGGAGGGTGGGTGGGGGGGGGAGAGAGAGAGAGAGAGAGAGAGAGGAGAGAGAGAGAGAGAGAGAGAGAGAGAGAGAGAGAGAGAGAGAGAGAGAGAGAGAGAGAGAGAGAGAGAGAGAGAAGAATTCTTAACGAATTAAGACTGATCTAAAAAAAAAAAAAAAAAAAAAAAATATATATATATATATATATATATATATATATATATATATATATATATATATATATATATATATATATATATAAAATATATATATATAAAATGATATGAGGGATTTCCACTAAACAACGGAAAACTCATATCTGTAATCAACATTACTGGAAACCCAATAGTGTTATCTTAAAACCACTGTTTCAATGTAACACTTTGAAGCAAAGTAAACTTAACTGCCTTCTCATAACAAAAAAACCAACATTTTTTTTAGCTGAAGTACAAGTCATTTGATATCATTGCCTTTAAAGATGCAAATTTATCATCACTCTCTTAACACCCTGTCATAATTCCTCTCTGTTAATCGGTTTTAAAACAAGTTGCCAGTAACAACTGATTTTCACACAAATCTCTCCTTTTAACACATCAGTCACCAAATTATCTCCACTCTCATCGTAATTATTGATCATTTCTCTACCAACAACTTAATGCATTTCAAAAGAACAGCCTACTCATTTTCAGACTGCATAAGTGACTTTTTTTTTTAAGTCGAGTATGAGAACAGCGATTTTCTCACCTGTATTTTATCAGAAGCACGTCTGCCCTCCCCCCTCCCCCCCCTCCCCCCCCCCCCCCCCCCCCCCTCATGCAGGCAGTTGCAGCATTAGTGGTAGCAACAAACTGTTGAACAGATTCTCCAACACAGCACTGAGGTCTGTTCCAGGTGAAATGCAGGTCCTGCAAAGATCTCCACTGGCGCTCGGTCCTTTTCTCTGGATGAACATGGAACAGTGAACAGTGCCTGGCGATAGTCGACTTCGGTGGCACTCTCCTGATTCACAAGGTTACCTGGTAAAACAGATGTACATCACAGTGTGAGTGACAGGGACATAAGCAACAACAAAAAAAGAGGAAAAAGTGGGCAGAAAAATAGATGATTAAAATAAATAGAATTAAGACTAGAACATCAAAGAGGTCATTAAGAAGAGATGTACATGAGTAAGAAGAGAGGAAAGAACAGATCAAATGAGAAGGAATAGATAATAATATAAAAAAAAGAGTGAAAAATCGGCAGGTCTGA
>JASPKP010006601.1:10000-13985 GCA_030674155.1 Stramonita haemastoma
ACATATCTACTTTTCCCCTGGGGAAATAATAATTATGTTTCTTGGTTTGTGCGCAGGGCAATGTCTCCTCTTTCTTTCAGGGAAAATCAGGATCCTCCATCCCACACCACAACAGCCTGATCCCCCCAACAATCCCCTAGGGATTCCATCCCCTGTTCCATTCCCAGGCTTTATAATTATGGGATGGAGCACATTGCTATCTATATTCTGTCATATTTTCCCTATTCGTCCACTTTGATAAATCAAGTAGAGTCTGTCTTTTTTAGTTGTTGTTTTTTTTTTTTAAACAAAAGATCTCAAAAGTTTTGAATGATCAAGATGGCACTTTTTGGGGGAAGTAGAACAGAGTGGGGTGGGTGGGGCTGAGGGGTGGGGGTGGGGGTGGGGTGGGGATCTTCAAGTTTATTAGAAGCTTATGTTTTCTTGTTTTTCTTTGGTGTATATCACATTTTTAAAATCTATTTTTTCATACGGTTTATTTTTTAATTTTTAAATTTCAAACACTGGACTTTATAAACTTTTCGGCTTCTATCTGATTATCACCCTTTTTGTTTCTTTAATTTTCTTTTAACTTACTTTATTTCAGTTTGCATAGAAGACCTTGTTCTTTATTGACTTGACTGATTAACCTCCACTCTCTATCTACGTGCTCTTGTGGGCGAGCGCGCCTGCGCACGTCGCGCGTATGTGTTGTGTGTGTGTGTGTATGTGGTTGGTTGTGTGTGTTGTGTGGTGTTGTGTGTGTGTGTGTGTGTGTGTGTGTGGTGTGTGTGTGTGTGTGTGTGTGTGTGTGTGACTTTTGAGTGCATTTTCTGTTTTGTTGTGTTCGTGTTCGGTTTGTCATTTGGGGGGGTGTTGAGGGGTGGTGTGTTGTGGGGGGGGGGGGGGGGGGGGGGGGGGGGGGGGGGTGGGGGGGGGGGGGGGGGGGGGGGGGGGGGGGGGGGGGGGGAGTGGGGGTTGCTTGTTTTTGTCTATAAGTATATTATTGTATATGTTAAGCTGTTGAAATCATGTTAGTAAATAATTTTGGTGAATTTTTTTTTTACTTAGATAACTCTGAAAAATAAAAAAAAAATGAAAATAAAAACCAACTCCATCTTATTCAATATACCATCTGGAAATAAATAAAAATTGACTTTTACTTTGTCTGATGAACTGAGTTAACGAATGAATGAATGAATAAATAAATAAAATGAATGAATAAATGAATCAAAGAAAAGAATGAATAAATGAATCAAGAAATGAATGAATGAATGAATGAATGAATGAATGAATGAATGAATGAATGAAATGAATGAATGAATGAATGAATTGTAGCGAGCACACCAAAAAAACCTCCAAGCTCATAGACTAATTTGAGTCCAGGCCCAAAAGCTGGTGTCCGTTGTTGATGTTGAACAAAGGACAAGGCCCACATTAACATGTGGTTGTATGCTTCACGTAATTATCATCATGCCTTCATGAGTATTGTGTTTGGGACATTGTCTTCAGGACATAAACAAGCTCTTTGCAATAACACCTACTTGCACCCTCCAGAGACATAAAGAGGACAGAAAAAAAAAAGATGATGATGATGATGATGATGATGATGAGATGATGATGATGATGATGATGATGATGATGATGGTGGGTGGTGGTGGTGGTGGTGGTTGTGGTGGTGGTAGAGTGATGATGATGAATATGATGAGGAGAGGAGGGAGGAGGAGGAGGAGGTAGGAGGAGGAGAGAGGAGAGAGACGAATGAGGACGACGACGACGACGACGTCGACGACACATGATGTATGAATGATGATGAGATGAAGATGATGATTGATGATGAGATGATGTGATGATGATGATGATGATGATGATGTATAATATATCAAACTTAATTTTAGCGCATCTGACGATGTCAGAGTACGACTTTGTCTTTATGGAAAGATACGTTTGAAAACAACTCTTACAAACAACAGTTCTCTCATCCAACGTTCTTGCTTCACAGTCTCACTGTGATTCCCAGATGGGATGAATGAGAACAAGTGGACATTGTGGCTGACCCCCCCCCCCCCCCCCCCCCCCCCCCCCCCCCCCGTTATTTATTTATTTGTATCTATTCTTTTAAAATTTATTCTTTTATATCGAGGATAAGGAATAAGCAATTATATGCTTTTTTACATCCTCCCCGTTGAAATTATTTTTTGTAAATGTAATCTGTTCCCACGCACACAAAGCCTACTCTAACAAAAAGCGGAACGGGATTTAACATTGGCCAAATGTTCTGGGTTTTTCGAAACACGGGTTTGGGTTTTTATATGTTCATCCGAGAGATTTCCCCTGTGGATTTTTTTTAAAATCCCCAAAATTTTTGGGGGGATGGGTCAGCACTGATGTTAACTCCAGAGGAAAAAATCCCCCGACCGGGAACGAACTCGGGTCGTCAAAGTGCGAGCGCAATGTTCTGACCTTTGGGGGTATTTTTCCTTCTTGATAAGTAGGGAACCCCCAACAGCAACAAAAACAAAAAATTTTAACAGATTACAGCCCTTGGAGAGAAGGAAAATGAAGGGACGGAAGATAATGATGATTTGTTTTTAAATTTTTTCATTATTCAGTTTGTTTTGTTGTTCTTTTACCATTGATGGTCGCGGGATTTCTATCTCAGAAAATCAACGCTCTCTGCAAGTAACGGAGTCCCAATCAGCCCCCCTTTTTAAAAAATATCTCTTTTCTAAAATAACTTTGTTTTTTTTATTTATTGGGAATGGTTTAAACTTTTGGAAAAACCTCGCTTCATCAAGTCGGGGGTTTTGAATCTGGGCGGCGTCGGTAACCCCAAAAAACGGGAAGGTTTACATACAATCCCCCCGGCGACTTCAAACCCCCCACTTGCAGCAACATCCCCGAAGTCGAATGCGCTACTCAGGTTCAAAAAATGGTGACACAAACCTCACCATTGGGGGGTTTGATTTGATTTGATTTTTTCTTTTCTATCGAGGGGAAAAGGGAAAAAGCACTCTTGGCTTTTTTTTTTTTTTTTTTATCCGTCCCGGGTGTAGTTTTGTAAATGTCATCTGTTCCCCCCTGGCACACATGGCCACTTTTCAAAAGCGGAACAGGTTTAACGCGGGGGGTTTGGCCGAAGAATGAAACCAAAAGGAAATTGGGTATCTTTAGTTATAAGTGAGTTCCCAATCAGCATTTGGTTGGCAATTTAAGGTGGGGGTTTTTACGGTACCCGGGGGCAACTGAAGTGGACCTCCAGTGCCTTCATACCCCCTTATAGCAGAACAGATTTGCATGTTTTTAAGATGCGTAATTATGTCGGGTGGGGGGTTTTTTGGGGGTGGGGGTGGGGGGTGGGGGGGGGGGGGGGGGGGGGGGGGGTGGTTGGGGTGGGGGGGTGGGGGGGGGGGGGGTGGTTTTTTTGGGGTGTGTGTGGGGGTGTGGGTGTGGTTGCTTGGGGGGGGGGGGGGGGGGGTGGGGGGGGGAGGGATGTTGATGGGGGTACGTTGTACTTTTTACCCTTTGCTTTTTGTTTGTTTCTTCTTTTTTTCATTTTCATCAACCTTTTCCGGGTTTTGTTTCAGACGCCCTGGATTTAATTTCTGTACTTGGCCCAACGAAAGCTTTTTTTAGTATTAAAATTTTTTTTCTTTTATTTTTTTAAAATATGTAACCACTTTAATATTCCCGCAGATTTATCTGCCCAAAATCGGGCTGTCTCTCTCTGGGGAGTGCGTCGCCAAAAATGCTGCCCTCCCATTATTTTTTTTTTTTTTTCCCGTCAGCAAGTGTACTTGTTCCCCCTTTTAAAGGGCTTTTTCTACGAATTTTGCAGGAACAACCCCCTTGTTGCCCTGGGTTTTTTACGGCGCTAAATAGTGATGTGAAAACCGGGCCTGGTTTATCGTCTCACCCAAAGATAGGCCCCGACCACCCTCAGGGTCTAAAAGGATGGGGAAAAAAATTTTTTGGGGCCAAAAAGGGGAGAACCCCCCCACACTCC